>JBAMBQ010004791.1:0-173290 GCA_037044495.1 Stegana nigrithorax | reverse complement strand
GTTTCTGCTTAATCGCAGAACTCCAGTTCTATTGATGGTCATTAATAGTGGGAAATTCGCAAGGTGTGTCGCTAATAAAAACATAAATAATTCAGACAGGCGAGAGGACGATGTGTACATTGGCTGGGTTACGTAGTTTGAATCAGCAATTGAAATCACAATGCAAACAATTTCAATTGCAATGCAATGCGAACACTTTGAAGAAGAAAATCCTAAAGGAAGCTAAATGCAAATTTGTGTTAGAAAAGTCACAAGAATTCATCATCATCAGCCCCATCAGTGTGTGTTAGAGAGAGTGAGAGAAAATGAGGGAGAAAGAGAGTTGAAGAGTTGAAGAGTAAGTGTGTGTGATAAGAAGCCGTGGGAAGGAAGGTAAGGGGTGCACCAAAATGGATGTGCGGTGTTTGGTGTGTGATGGTGGCCTCATCGACAACGGCATGTGACGAAATAAAGAATGGCACATTAATCACAGCTCTGCGACGGCTTCTGTTGGATGTAAGCGAAAATAAGAAAAACAACACAAACTCACAAGCAAAGCGCAACCGAAGCCCGTCTGAAGTTGGATTGGTATTGGGATTGGTTGTGGGGATAGGGGTTGTAACAAAAACTGGTAAAACCTGAAGCCGGTATAATAAATTATTCAATTTTGGGCGCAGGCGCTCTACGCTGTGAAGAGTTGCGTACCGACTGTAACACTGACTATGTTGTCGGCGACGATGGCAGAGTTGGAGCATGGGACCCAGCGAAAGAGCGAGTAGACGAAGAGCACACTAATGTGGATAAAAGAGCAATCGCATAAAGAGTCGTGGCTGTGTGACAATCAAAATCAAACAAGTGCTGCGATACCTTGTGGGAGATGATATGCGTTGGAGCAGGATCGAAGTGGAGTGGCTGCGTGTGAAGCCAAAGTCGCTGAGGTATGGGCAGATGGAGAGGCAGAAGCAGTGGCAAAGGCAATGGTAAGGGCAGAGGCAGCGGCAGAGAGCGACAGTGCGAAGCGTTATCGCATTTTAATAGTATGCAATCGTTGGCAGACGGTGTCGAGAGCCTGTGCATGTATGAGAGTGAGTACGAGTACGAGAGTGTGTGTGTGTGTATGTGTGTGTGTGTCTGTGAGTGTAAGTAAGCTTCATAAGAGCGGTGTTAACATGCCATAGTGACGTCATAGCTGGCATTGCTATGCTGCAAGTGACGACAAAAACAATGACAGCAACAACACGTCGATGACGATGTCAACGATGGGAAATAGGATGAACTAAAGTAGTTACAATTGGCAACAGTCGCAAGGAGTTACGGAGCAACGACAGCATCATCATCATTTTATGCAACATACCAAATGTACTTGGTATGCATAGTGCTCTGCACCGCCACCCGCCGCTCTAGATGGTCGCTCCGGCGTGGCCCATACTGGTCCACGTTGGATGAACGTTGCTTTGGCAATTATGATTAATTAATGGCTAATGTATAGTTAAAGCATTATTACGATCTTTTGTTCGGTTGGCCGGTTTTGTCTTCGTGTTATGGACTTCCTCTTGCCTTCCATTTGCCTTTTGTAACGCACACATACGCGCGACGGAAAGCATATTTTTTTTTTTAGGTTTTTTTGTTTTGTGTGTTGTATTTCTACTTCGTTTTTCTTTGGTACTTTTTATTGGGCAACAAGTTGCGCAAAGTAAGACCGCAAAATTCCCAGGACATGTTGGGTGATTGGTGTCGGGTCGCATGGCTGCGGACGCGGGGAGTCAACTCTATTAGGCAGCACATGAACCATAATGAAGTAAGCAACAACTCAAGAGCCGAAAGCGCACACACAAGACACAAGTCTCAGAAACGCTTTCGAATAAAAAGAAAAGTTACTTTAGCAGAAAGAACGAAACAAAGTACAAAGTACACAAGTCGGCACTTCGGTAAGTGGGCAAGTCGGCGAGTGGGCGAACGAGGCAGACAGTCAAATAGACAGACTGATAGACAGACGTAATATCAAACAAAGGCAAGCGGTTAGCGGCAGAAAGTCAGGCGCATGGAAGTTAATGTAATTTTTTCTTCCAGTTCGCTAACGTTTCTGTTTTTGCGTTTGGGTATTCTTTTTTTTCTGCATTGTATAACTTTTGACAATAACTGTAAGTGTTTGTCTGTCCGCCCAGTTCGTCGTCTCGTGTTGGGTTTCGCTTGCTGCCCATGTTGCGTATGAGTAATTTATATCCATATAGAGTCAAGTGTACACATGTAGACACATAAGCACACGCACACACATATACACACACACACACATACACACGATGGTTAAGATACACTACAAGCAAACATTCGGCACACACTTCATCTTTGCCCAATGCCTTTGGGCAAAAACACTTGCATACTTGTGGGCGGTCAAATGCACATGCCTAGCCCCGCACGGGAGCAAGAGGGAAAGGACACGAAAGAAAAAACATAATCCAAACAGCCGCCGCCGCCTGCTTTCTAGCTAAGTTCTTGAGTGCTTAGGAACGTTGGTCAGTTTTTCGTGAAGTTTGATTCCCGATATTGATTTATGCGCCCCTTGCCGCTTTTTCATTTGTCATTTCGGAATGAGTGCTGCCCAAGTGCCATGTAATCTTCTCAACATACAAAACGGAACGGCCAACGAAGAGCACAGATAACCGTCAATACGAATCCTAGCAAGGGAAACGTCAAGCACTTGTATGCTTAGCATCCCATTTTACATACTAGGTAGCGTATATTCAGATTGCGTTCATAAGGAAGGAATGGAATGATAGAAAGTGTGAATGTGTAAGCAAGAATCTCACATGTTTGCATTTTTACACAGCCGAATTATCCTTAATTTTAATGTTGGCAATTGCCTACCGCATCGTTCAAAGGTCTCTCCGTCAGTAAGAAAAGAGAAAAAATAGTTTTCTCTTCGGAGAAAGTTCATTGCATCATCACGATATACCATACATATTATCTATCAATTGCAATGTCATTTTTAGGGAAATGATTGCAGTTCTCGTTTCGATTGCAGTTGTCATTTAGATTTGAATACATATTTCGTGATATAAAAAGCATCCGCGGTTATTTGTCACTAGAGGCTGTTGACACCCATATATTGCGCAGCACTAATCCGATTTTATCAAAAAAGTTATATTGATTTGAAAATGAGCGAAATATATGAAGAAATCTGTGAGTTATACTTTTTATACCCTGTACCAAAAAATATTGTGGTATAAAAAGAAAGCATATTATAGATACTATCGCTAGTTAGTGAACTAACTATCGAACACTATCGATGGTCGCGATTAACGATGAAAAGCTGTTTCACACCTATGGAATTATGAAGTAACCCGAAAAATGGCAAAAGGTCATACATAATAATGGCCAATACGTACTTTATTAAAATTTATTTCCAATAAAGAACATTTTTGATAAAAAATATATCAACTACTATCGACTATTAAATACTATTGCGATTTTGTCTAAAGTCTAAGTGACGCATAAAAAGTCAATATCGAAAATTAAAGATTTTTGTTAACCTTAAAAAGTTCAAATGTTTTATAAATATGTTTAGATTGAAAATAACATATAGTTTTGTTTATATTTTAAAGCTCGAAAATAAGCAAAAATACCTTCAAAATATTTAAATGATGCAATACAATTTTACTTTCAAATTTCCAAAATAAAAACGAAATGACAAGCAATATTAATGTTAATTCTACCATAAATTAAATTACGTAACATTATCATTTGTTTTTTGTTTCTTTAAATAAAATACGAAATTCATTCATTAGTGCTGAAATATTATAGTTTGTGTTATGAAGATTCTTAGAGAGTTTGAAGCTTGGCTAGTTTCGCTTTAAATACAGATTTGTTATTTATGAAAATTGCTTTTATTTGCTTCCTCTTTCCTCACTCGTTTGCACGTGTCTTATCCGTCCGAATGTCTGACTGTAATCAGTGACGTTTAAGCAGATAAGCTGACAAAATCCCAAATGACTACAAGTAACAGCCAAAGCGGGGTAGGGAGCAGCGATTTATAATCGCTCTTGACTTGGCCGAAGTGTGCCGGCGTTAAGTCGGCAGCCGCATTAATCTAACCCAACCCGATTATTATGTTTGTAAATATTATTTCTGGCGACTTTTTATAGCAATGCTATGAATTTATTACTCTTTATGTCTAGAACTGCCTTGACTATATAAATTTGCCTTAATTTATTGTGCCAAAGTGAATTTAAAATGAATAAAGTGTCATGATTATTGCCACAGGCTTTCGGCATTGTTCGGCAGCAGCCGGTGTGAATGAAGATGACTGAGACGTCATGCTGTAAACTTAAACTCTGCTGTTTTGTTTTTTTCTTTTTTGGCTGTTTTTGCTCTTTTTATTTCGCTCTTTGGTTTTCTTTGCTTTTTTTTTTTTTCGTTTTTTGGGCAAATAATTGCTAGCAGCCAAAATCCAATTCAACCGGACTGAACCGAACCGAACCAAACCGAGCCGAGCTGAGCTGAGTGTATCTAAATCATCATTAAGCGTTTAGCTTGTTAAACTTTGCGTTCGTGCGCTTTCGCTTCTTTTTTCATCTAAACAATCTGACACTTTCGGTTTGCTTTTGTTTTATTATTTTTGTATGGTTTGCGGTGCCCTGTACGCTTGCAAAGCATTTGGGCCTTTAAGTTAGACAACACATTTGTCACGCTTAGCTCACTTTGTTACCGCAAGTTAAAAGTGCCAGAAACATGGCTGATCCAGAGTAACTTTGACGGATAATGCAACGGAAGTGCCCCAAACGACTAAGCAGGTGACACTCGAATCAAGTGGCTGCCAGCAAAATATGGGCCGCACTAGTTTAGCGTCTTGTTAAATTTAACTGTCAGTTAAGCGTTATACTGTCTAAACGTCAGTTTGAATATGGCATAAGACGTTATTGTAGGCAAACGGGTCTCTCAGTTGTGTAGTCGAGACTGATCCAAATCCAAGAGCTGTGGATAAGCTTCGGTAAACCAGATGCGGTGCAGAGTGCGACCCTGTGATTAGGCTGCAAAATGCATTTGACAGTCGGTTAAGCCGAACAGAACGCAGTATCTGGTCTTTTGTTAAATTTTGTCGTCTCATTTAGGCGCCGCGGGCCAAAGTAAAGACAAAAGGAGCTTAATGTGTTCAGGATGGTACAGTAAGCGGAAGTTGGGCAGCTGTCGAATGTTGAAAAACAGTAAAGAAGGAGGCCGCGAAGGCAAACAGCTGCCTTGTATTGGTAAATTGCCCGTTGTGCTGTGTGTGAGACAGTGAATGTGTGCGTGTGCGTGTGCGTGTGAGGGTGTGTGTTTGGGCATGTGGATGAGTGAGTTATTATGTCTCGCCCATTTATGTCCATTTAGGCAATTTGCTCATCAACAGGCCTACTAATACACATTTGCTTGGCAGGCCATTCCATTCGGCAATGACTCAAACTTAGCTAATAAGCAGCCTTGCCCCATCTTGCCATCTCTCCATGCTGTCTGCTGCTGTCTGCTCCACTTGGCTGCTAGTTCCTAAGGGGCCCAGTCGTATATTCGCATGCTGTTTGGCCGGCAATACCACCGCAAATGCCGCCACCACCGCCACCGCCGCTATTTGCTGCCTATTCATAGGCCCAGCGCTCTTCGTTTATGAGCACTCATATCTATCTAACCATTGGCCCATTCGTACTTTCGCCCCATTGTTTATTTTCTTCTTTATTTATTTTATTTTATTATTTTTTTTTCTTTTTTTGTTTTCTGTTGTTCCCTTTCTGTGGTTTATTGTACTCACTTGGCTGCTCAGAGTCCTCGTGGACAACGACGTTTCCGCTGCGCCATTTCAATTTAATCTACGCCATTCTGCATTGCGTTCTATTCGATTATCCGTCGTTGTGGTCTGCAGTACCGCGCCCCTTGCTCCCGGATTGCTTGACTTACTGCCTGCGTGCCTGATGTTGGTTTTGCTGAGGCTTAGCAAAAAACTTGATTCATGCCTTCTGCCTGCAGCTAAACATCGTCTGGCGGGACGGCGTTTGTGGTGATTAGCTGCAAACGTGCATATTTGCGCAAGCTTTGTGTATCTCGAAAGCTTAATTATTGTTTCTTATTGGCGTACAGAAACTAGAAACTACAGCAGTGGTTTAGGAGGGTACTAGCCTGTTTATGATTTTGGTTTCGGCCGAATTTGAACTTGTGGCTCACTAAATTTAACGAAAATCAATAAAATTGGCTAAATGCAGCTAAAGCCATATACGAACTCATCTTTCCACTTTCTCCCTTTAGTAGCTTCTAATCCTATCGACCGAAAAAAGAAAAAGGCTTTCAAGAATAGGAAGTTTGCTTTTCCTTTTTTACCCGAATTGGTCGCTGGGTGCGTGTAAAATGCCAACAAATACGTTATGTCCCCCCTGTCCCACCGTTCGCTTGGCTATCTGCCCGTATCAAAAGTCTTCATCTGAGCGAGTAAGCTTTTATCCAGCTAGCCATGCGTTTTTCGTCAGCCTTCCAGCCAGCTGGATTCCATTATAAAAGCCGAGCCACCGCCACTTCGACTGCCTTCGAAAGCCTCCCACAGTCACATCCACACCCGCAGCCACTCTCACACTCTGTCTCTCTCTTGTTTGGCTCTTCTTGATGCTTTAGCTCGCGTTTCTTAGCTACCTCAACCCCGTCGGCGATGCTTTCGCTTTTCGTTTTTGCTTCGTGTGTCACAAGCAATTCGGATTGTCAAAGGCAATTAGAGTCTAGTCCACATGAAGTGTTGTAATCTCCATGTGGATATGGTAGGCACGTTGCAACAACAAACTTCCAAACCATTCAGCACCCCACCTATCTCAAAGCAGCCAAACGCCATGCGTAACATTATGCTTCAAAGTTCCTAACTTAATTCTGTGGCGACAAACTTTTTAGGCATGTCATTGTTTTTATATTTCTTATTTTTACGCTTATTCCATTGCTTGCAGGGAATAGTTTAAAATCCATAAAACATTTGCTAGGCCATTTTTTTTGCGGCACAATGTTGAACTCTAATGTATAAAGTTTGACGTTGAAATCCCCAGGGACGGCGTTCTGCCTTACACAGGCTGGACTGATCGCTTCAGCCTAGTCCACTTGTTCTCCTCCCAGATCCAAAAACTAATTGACCCGTTGTAGAGACGATGGAACCGTTTTTCATTGTAGCGATGAGGCAAAGTGTTTGGGAGATGTGCTGTGTTTAATAAATTTAATTTCAGTTAAAGCTTATGGTATGTTCGTATTTCATGCAGAAATTAAAGTTAGCACATAAAACACTTCCATACATCACTTTGGCTTGCGACGTCAGCCAAAAAAAAACAAAAAAGGCCACTCGAATACTGCAAGTCTTGAAGTACCGTCTGAATTATAATGTTTCTATTCATTTTTTTTTACCGCATATCTAATCATTTTGCTTCTCCTTTACCTATTTGCTTGATTATTCTTAATGTTTATGGAACTTAAGGATTTTCAAATTAATATATTTAGACTCTTTGAATTTATATAATAATAAACAAGACATTTGCTCCAATTATTAGCAAGGGATCAGAGGCTTTATAATGAGCTTGGTATTAGTATATTCATATACTACAATGACTAGCGGCGTTGAACCGGCAGGGGGCCTCATAGTGGTTGTCACCAGTGTTTATTTTGTAGTTTGTTGTGAGATTTCGCTTGTCATGGTCGATGATTCGTGTAATGGTTGTTGGTGTTTCTGTTGCTGTTGTTGTCGCTGAACATTCTCGTAGCTGTGTTGAAAACAGAGAAATGCTTTAAAAATCTGGCATTGTCGTATTTAACTAATATAATTAAAATCCTATGACCAAAATGGCGCACCAAACACATAACCGGCAATCAACCCCGCCATCCTCGAAATAAAAGGTGGCATGGGTGTTTGGTAGTAAAGGGCTATAGCCCAGTTGGCGCAGCAATAAAAGTAAAGAGCTAAAGGATGATATTTCAATTTGAAATGCGCCTCCACATGCCATAGCCCGCTCCAATATCCAAACAACCCAGAACACCCCCATCCGCCACCGCCACTGCCAGCAACGATGTGCACTCTTGCCGCTCTTCGCGCTTCCTTGTGCAATTTGCCACCCGCGAGCATAATTGGATTGGCACAACCGTCAGAAACTAAATACATTTCGCATTCAATTGCCAACCGACACTCGACGCCCGCCGACCGCCTGTCCCCAACTCTGCTTAGCTCAGCTCGTTTTCAAACCGAGCTGTGATGTTTTTTACAATTTAATTTGCATGTTGGCCACCCACTTACTCGGTTCTCGCTGTTGGCTTCTATTTGCTGGTTACGTTGCTTGGAATATTTTTCTGGCGACATTTACAAACGTCAACGTCGGATGCCACGAAAAGAACGACTTCGCTGACTGGCTCTTGGTAGCCTTTAGCGACGAGCGCGACTGAATGGTCACTGGGTCAGCGGACTGCGGGTCGCATTTAGACAATCCACGCACATCAACACTAATCCACTTTTATCAACTACACCGTCAATGCCCTCCAACCTGCACTCTCTCGCCTCTGCAGAATTTTGTTTTTGTCCATTTATAAACTCTAGCAAGCTTAGGCAGTATCGAAAAAGCCCCGAAGTAAAAAAGATGAACCGAGCTGAACTGAACTGAACTGAAAATCACAATCCACACTTTATAAGCCAATTGGATACGCAGTCATAAGCGAACCGCCCAACGAACGACAGAGGAGTAACATTTATATGCTTAATTACTAAACGATTTGAACACCTTCTTTCTCTTTCTCCCTCATTCTCTTCTGCTCCCACTCTCGCGTCCTTTGCCCTTCTTCGCTCCATGGCTGTTTGCTTATTTAAATAGGAGAATCTTTTGCTTTTTGCGTGTGTTTTAATTGGCAATATTTGCAAATGAGTCTAATTAAATTTGTTGCTGTATAAAAACCTGTCTAAGTGTCATGGTAACATGCAATCAATGTCAACCGAATCTAAGCCCCCTCAACCACCCTCTCTTTTTCTTCTTACTGTTGCTGTAAAGCATACATAAGACGAAATGAAATAATTAACAGAAGAAAAAAATATAAAAATAAAAAATAAAAATAAAATTAAATTAAATAACTAACTGCCAATCAGCGAAATTCAACTTTTTCGTACTGTTTCAGGTTTTCCTTGCCGTTGTCGTTGTTGTTGTGGAAAATGGATTTGCCATTCGTCAATAGTTTTTATACTTGCATTTAATGAGTAAATAACGTTTCTTTCTCGTATTGAATTGTACGTGCTTATTTTTTCATTTATTCAATTTAATTTAATTCTCTTTATTGACATATATATTCTGCATTGAGCAGCCGACTTCAATGATAAATTTAATTCTTTAATAGTTTTTTCTCCTTTTTGTATCATTTGTGACTTAACTGCTAGCGAAAAATGAAGCAATTAGAGGAAAGTAAGAAATAAAGACAAATTGGTTCGATGAAGTACACATAATTCATAAAATTTTTAATGTGATAAAGATTCAATATGACTGTCACAAGTTTTTAATGATGTTTGGTATGGAGTGGGATGAGAAAAGATAACACCAGAAGCGCAGTTTGACAGTGATTTATGTAGAATGGCTCTCCTGGTTTAAAACTATAAATACTCATATACAAAATAAATATTTCTTATATTTAAAACCAATCAAAGTGGATCAACCGACAGGCTTCCAATCCAATTTTACTCGCTAGAGGCCAGAGGAACTTAAGAAACAAAGGCATCCATTTGTGTTCAGTTCAACATGTAGGAGAAGCAAAATGAACACAAAAGTCAAATCACGGCTACACATTGGCACATGCCGATGTAACGCTTGTTGATGTGAATTCCATCTTTTGTCATTTCGCTTGGAGCATGTGTGAGTTCTCATGATAACGGTAACTTTCATGCTTTGTTTGCAATGATCTTTCATTAAAGTCATGCGCCGTTACAGATCATGGAGACCAGGAGTGAGCCGGGTAAATGATGCTAAGCTATGCCGATGTATAAACAGTTGCCTGGCTTTGTTGCTAAAAAATGCTTAACACTGTGCAGAAACGTGAAGAAAGACAAACAAAAGCCGAAGATTATTTTTTGCTGCCATTGTTTGCAGAATAGGGAAAGGTGCATAAGCTTAGCCTCTCGGTTTAAACCGCAGGCTTTGTATTATTTTGTTAACAAACGGCAAAAAAGACGTCTCCAAAATATTTTCACAGAAAAACCAAAATGTTACCTAAAGAATTAAAAGGAAATAAATATTTGGGAATAACAACTGCAGGATACGTTTCATTTTTTCTTCTTCTTTTTTTTTCATAAACAATGTACATAAGCCAGCAATTGTTGCTACTACAAAAGTAACGTTGGCTTAGATGTGCTTTAGACTCGTTCCATAGATGTGGCGACTCTGTGGAAGGGTGCCAGCTAAGAAGTGCTTAACGAGCGCATGTACAAGTATGTCAATTTGGCTCACCGCTAAGGACGTTGCTTGGACCGTTTAACTTCGATAAGATGGCAGCGGTTTGAGTAATTGACATGCCAACCAATGCTGAATTAACCTACAAATAGTTAAATAAAATGAGAAAATTAAGTGACCAGTAAAATTCCAACAAAATTCTCGAACGTAAAAAAAAGAAGGCAGGAGGCATTTAAAGCAACAGCAATAATAGCATTGTGAGCAGCCGAGAATGCGGGAGTTGCGGCAGCAGCAGCGCCGATGAATGCAAACGCCATAAAACGTTTGGTAATTATAAACAACTCAAAAGGAGAATGGCAAACATTTGTTACGGCCACAAAACACAGCAACGCTTTATGGCGGCGGCCTTCCGCTGTCGCTGCTTAGCATAAATTTTGCCAAAAGCGCCCCAAGCGCAAGTCTCGTGCCCGCATTCATTGTCGCCGTCACCGTCGCCGTCGCCGTCGCTGTTGGCATGAGCCTCGATGGCGTTGCGAGTGTCTACGTCATTTTTGGTGTTGCTGTGAGGCGTTCTCATCATGGTACATATCTGCATAGGTATCGGCATCGCTGGCTTGTTGGCTTGTTGGCTTGGCTAGCTTGGTTGACTTGGTTGGCTCGGTTCGTGTCACTGTCGCCGCGAGGTGGTCGGTTGCTTTGCCGTTAGGCCGTGCGCGTTTAATCAAAAAGCGATCAGTTTGAGTTAATGGACAAAACGCAGTTTAGGACAGCGCAGCTAAGGTAAACAGACGGCCAGACAAGCAGACGGGCCGATGTGCCGATGGGCCGACGTGCAGATGAGCAGATGAACAGATAAACAGAAGTCGTGAATCGGTCGACTCAAGTGTTGCTTTTGTTAGTGCGTTAAAAAATAAAAAAATAAAAAATTTGTCTTGTTACTGCTGACACCACCTTTGCCCACCTTTGCACACCTTTGCTTAGAAGTGCTTAACCCAGCCTTGCAAGCGGCGTGCCAGCGCGTCGTTTCACCCATGCCCATGTGTAGCCCCGCCTCATGGCAGCGAGGCCACTGTGTCGCTCTTGACACTTACACTTGTGCCTGCCGCTCAAGTGGCGGACAATGAAGTTGACTGCTGGCGTTTAGACAGCCGCAGAACATGCACAAACATGATGATGAAGGCAATGTTTAAGGTACACGGAAATGCCGTTAAGCCAAAATGTACGAAAGCACGAAATAACGGAAGGCAGATGGCGAGGTGCGTGGTTTTGGCTCGAGCATTGGCTTTGGCTTTGGCTTCGGCTTCAACTGGGGATGTGAATGTGAATGTGAATGTGACTGTGGGTGGGAGAGCGTGGCTGCTGCACTAACGCTCGAGTGGCTGCTAAAATATGCCAAAGTGGTTTTTAATTAACTGTCTACAGCTGACAGACGCAGAAATGCAAAATAGCTGCCTATTCTCTGTTTTCTAGTTTGCTTAGAACGTTTCGCGCCGTCAGCTTCGGCCCACTGCCTAAACGTGTGCATGTCTGACCAACACGTAAAGACATTTATGCACAAGCCAAGTGCGTTACATAAAATGAAATACGAAAATAACAAAAAAAAAAGTAAAAGTAAAATAAAATAAAAATAAAAATAAAATGAAAATAAAGTATGCTAAAATATGCGTAGCATAAATTACACGAATTTAAAAAGGAAAAAAAAAGCAAAAGATAAATAAAAATACTTGTGGCGAATAGGGGCGCAAAGAGGACGACTTACTGACTGAGTGCCTCAACATTCTGCTCCCAAAGCATTTTAATTCCAGCATTGCAAGTGAATTTTGTATACTCACACTGCTAAGTATCCGGACAACACGAGTGTGGTCATAAGTACGTGTACGAGTCCTTTTTGCTTTTTTTCTTTTTTTTCGCTTTTCTCTTCTTCTGGCAAGTGCGCTTTGCGAACCGCCGGCAGCTTGGCAACCTGCACAACCTAACGACCAAGCGATGAGCAGACAAAAAACAAAAAAACAAAAACGCAAAAGGAAAACTAATTGCACTTCAGCCTCATCGAAACTTTTTTCACCATACACACTTGTTTCAATTGAATGAAGTGATTAAATAAAGTTTATTTATCAGAATGGCCATGGGCAAAGTTTAAGCTGCTGTGACAGCTTTTCGCTGCGGCCATTTCAAATACAAATGTTTTTTCGTGCACATTTCATGGTGTCACCTTCACTAAATAACTGCACCCAAAAAAAAACAACCCCCATAATACGAAGGTCGAAGAAAAGACTAAATTTGAATTGTTGCTAAAATCTGAACACTCCTCATCTAGTCTGACATCCCCATTGTTTTAATCGACTAACGGTATACTAGAACGATTCGGGTTTTAAAATAAATATGCATTTTTCAGTCTTTTTGATAAAAGAAATAATATTCCAAATTCTATTTAATAAGACACCTATTTGAAAGTAAGCTTTGTATATCACCAATATGTAATTGTATGACAACTATAGCAAAATACATAAAGTTCAAAGCTTATTGTCAAGCAACTTTAGCCCAAGATGCATATTTTTCAGAATGTATAAGGGCTCACGTAAAATATTTGGTCAATAGTTGAGTAAATCACTTATCAGAATGGTCACTCTATGCAGAGATAAGAAGAACATCTTATATGCTCAATAAATCTATCAACTTATCAGTCATTAACCTTAAATAGAGAAACATCAGGTGTGTACTACTTACTGGTCAATGGTTTTTTTTATGCATTTACTAAGTATTGCTTTGCAGTGTTGCAAAATTCTTATGCAAATTACAATGCCAATGCACGTTTGCTCATGTTAGGATCGACCGACCGCTGATGGGGTGGCTGCAGATGTTTGCTGGATGGCGATGTCGCGGTGGGGTGATGTGGTGTGGCGGTGTGGATGTGTGACTGCGGTATGGCGTGCGAGTATTTTATTTAACATTTAGCTTTTGTTTTATGCTGCTATTAGAATTACATTCATTGCCATGTGGGCGCGAAACTTGGCACATGTTGAGCTGGCGCTGACCAAAAGTAACAATGGCAACAAGGACGCCATTGGTGCCGAGGACGACGACCATCCAGCGAAATTGTCACTAGCAAGTGGCAGCAACAGCGTGAAATAATGTCGCAGAACTGGAGAAACAAAAAAATCAGAGCAAAAACAAAAGAAACGGTCTGAAAACGCCAAGCAAGTATAAAAGCCAAATAACAAAACGAGCACGGAATAAAGGAAAAGAACACAAACACAAACACGCACACACACACACAAACTCCACACACATACACAGACACACAAACGAGCAAACACACACAAAGATTGGAAAACGGCACTAAGAACATGGCCAACATCACGTTGAAAACAGCAATAAAATAAAACATGGTAAGCACTCAGTTTGTTCAGTTTTTGAGTGTGCGACTTGCTGCTTAACTAACAAACAATAACAATAACCACATCAACAATAACTAAACAACAACAGCAACAGCAACAGCAGCAGCAGCATCAGCAGCAGCAACAGAAACAGCAAAAACAGCAATTGCAACAAAAGCAACAACAACAATGAGAACAAAAACAGTGTCAAACAAGTTGAGCGCAAATAAAGTCTTTATTTGATTGTAAAAAAGCAAAAAAAAAATTAAATAACAAAAACAAAATACCAAAGAGCAAAAACGAAATCAAAGTTAAAACGGCAAAAAAAGAAAAAAAAAACCATATACCATACTCTTTTATGGAGTGAAAAAAATAGCATATTATTTCAACAATTTAACGTCGAACTTACGCTGTCAAAGTAAAGTGGAGTATTTCGTCTGGATGGTTGGCCAAGAATTAGCAGAACGCTTTGCTGTCGAATATTCAACTGTTGAGTGCGTTACAGGCTGGCAGATGCACCACAGTGGACTTTTTTGAACCGAACTCAAAAACCTAAAACCGAATGCAGGTTTGACTACATTGCATAGGTAAGGAGTTTGGTATAAGGTGCTCCCTAAAACCCGCGCATTTATGTATTTCTATTATTTATACAGAATCCTTGGTTTGAGTTCTTCAAATATTTGAACGTTTATCCAAATATAGTGTGTCTTCGTATGTATTTAGTTTTGCTCATGCTCTTTATCTGAGACTGCGCCAAAGTAAGCCACATAGTACTAACGTATGTTAACAACGGAGGACTCACCCAGCATTTTAAATATGCCTGATTTAGAATATTTTATTTGCGAGAGTAACTTAAGGAGCAGACATGTGTGGCACTCGTATGAAGATTAATTAAGAGCGCTTAAGCTTTTTGATATTTAAATTTCCTTCAAAGAATTTTTGCTGTTGAATATGCGAGTTGCGTCGGACTATTCATGCAATGTTTGTGGTAATTAAATCGTCACAACATTTTAATTACCATGTTTCTGGTATGTGAAATAAATTTCAATGCCATTAATCATGCTGGCAGCTCAAGCTTGTGCGAGTGTGTAGTGGCTGCAGTTGCGTGAGAGATGTTAACTGCAGCCAAGCGACGTTTAAGGCAAAGTGAGTTCAACATTCCGATTACACATCAGCAGATGCCATCCGCTACTTTGCTTTCATTCCGTTAAGTGAGTCTGCTTTTGCTTGCCGCATTCTATAAACTGATTTCATGCCATTTCTAACCCATCGCTGTGCTGCCTCGCATCCTGCCGTTCTTCCTGCGTTCGTTTGTTTAATTCCCAGCTTAACAATCTGTCCTTGACACGTACATTAGTGCATACTGCATGCTTCATTTGAACAAAATGTCAACGAAAGTGAAATTCAACTAGATTAAAGTGCCCCGCACACAGTCACCCCTTCCCCGCCAATACCAATACCAACCCCAACAACATCGCCAACACCATCGACCGCATGACCATTTCCATGCGATCACCTGTCCGCTCCATCCCGCCACAAGCTACTCCATGCATACATTCATTCATTCATCTATTCATTCACTCATTTGCTTGACCTAATGCCCAATGATACTCGCCGCTGGCCATCGCCCGCACTTTTGCTCGTTGCCATGCATTTGCATATCAGGCCTCGTTAGTTGGTGTTCTCTCCTTGTGCTTTTCTTCGTTATTTTTTTTTGCTTCTCTGTGGCTGACAATTCCCATGCAAGCAATTAATGAGTTTGTGTCCCAAGTCCAATTAGATTGCGGCATTTGAGCCACTGGGATAGCAAAATTACCGATCGGCGACAACAGAAAATAGCAATTCAACTTGGTGACTCGGTGTCCTTGCAGCGCCACGCTTGCATGAATTGAGCCAACTGTCAATACGTGCGGCAAATTATGATTTTTTTTTTTCTTTTTATGAGTTTTATTTTTATATTTGCATTCTCCTTCTTCGTGTGTCACCCTATTTCGGTTCGTTTTACTTTGATTGAAATTGAATCCATCCAACCATTCATCCAACAAAAATTACCGAGCGCTTTAATGTACAGATTAAACAGTCTTTACTGCTGCCTCCGCATGACGCAACTCCGTCCAATGTCGGCAAGCAGCCTTTGCCGCGTTTAAAGAAATGTTGCGAAATCAATTTGTTGCGATTTTTATGCACTTGCTCGCTTCTTTGCTCGTTCGCTCGCTCGGCAATGAACTCATCAAAGCGATGACATCCGTCTTCGTCTTCATCTGCGCCTTCGCCTTTGCCATCGTACTTTCTTGTCTTGCTTCGTTTGACTTTTTCTTGTTTAATGTTGACGCCCGCCCTCTCGTCCGCACCGCACTCTCGCTCATCATCTATGCTATTTCCCACTCTTTTGCTCTTATCACGTTCTGCTTGCTGCCAAACGCAGCCAAAGCCAAGCCAAGCCAAGTCAGCCAACATGCTCTACGCGTTCGCGAGAGTTGACATCCTGCTTGCTGCTTCGTGCTCGCTGCCTGCTGCCTGCTGCGTGCCGTGTATCGTGTTCATTCCCGTCTGAGCTCCTTCTCTATGTTTATATCCGTTTCATCTTTTCTTGTTTTTGATTCTTCTTCTTCATATCCTTCTTCTTCTTCTTTTACTTCTTCCTCAACATGTATTTACGATGCAATTTCGTAAAGTGACACGGCGACATTTTGACTACTGATTGCTACAGTGTCTCTGAAGTTGAAAACAGCGAAAGAGCTCGTGACAAAGTTGACTGCCGGCCAGGTGAGCAAACGAACGAAAGTCCAGCCACGGCATGAGCTTGACTCAGTTGACTTTAGTTGAGCCATATCAAGTGAAGACAAACCTAACCGCGCCAAGCGATGTCGAATCAAGCGTACGCTGCTGAACAGAACTCAAATGAAATGAATACAAAGTAAACAACTGGTGAACCAGCGGAGGGATCGAATGCACGTCAGTCCAACAACAACAACAACAAAAACAACAACAACAAGGACACGCGTCAATATAAGGCCACGCAAACATCGCATCGAAGAACAAATAAATGCCATGGCAGCAGCAAAAGTGAAAATGCTTGCAATGCATTCTTATGCGAGCACTTTCGTGCTGCCAATCATTTTGGAGGGCAGAATTCATCTAATCATTCGTAAGCCTATTCACCCACTTGCCTATTCAGTCATTCATCCATGCACTCATTCACTTAGCCAAATGACAGACAGCCCACCGGACAGCCAGAATCACAAAAAAGCTAAAAACTGGCTATCTACTCATCTATACATCTCACTATCTGTCCAACTCTATAACTGTCTAACTAGCAAGTCATACGTCTATTTGTCTCTCCATCCATTCATCCACTCACTCATGCATTTATCCAACAGAAAGTTATTCATTTGAGACACCGTGACTTTCCCAGTTTGTGTCTTATTTCAAAATACTAAGCGGCGCATCCGTAGCCCAGAATATCGAAGGCACTGCCTAACCAAGCGCCACTTGCAGTCACACGACCATTCAGTTAGTCAGTCAGTCAGTCAATCGTACACATGCTGAGCGTGCAGCAGGTCTTCTTGATCTATGAGTGCCTGCTTCGTGTCCTCACCTCCAATTCACTCGCTTGGCTGGTTGCTTCATTTTGGTGTTCGCAGCGTTTTCGTTTTGGCCTTGGACGCGTTTTAATTTGTGGTTACGAATGCGTTGCACTTCTACAACTTCTTCATCACCGTCAGCATCTTCTGCTGCCCTTGATGCCCTTCCTTATTCTGCACAGTGCCGCACAGTTCTGCCGTGGCTCTTTTGCCGGCTCAACTCGTTTGCTCTTGAACAAATTTCGGTTGTGCACAGTTTAATAAACTGCCATAGTTCTTTCAATATCTCTGCCCTCCATTTCCTTTTCCCATTTTTGAAGAAAAGCTTCGTCTTCTTCTGTATCTTCATCATCTATTTTTTTCAACTAGATTTCTTATTCTACAACTGCATCTTCAAAGGCTGCAAAAAACATCCGTCTTAAGTGAAACCTTAGGCGAAGCAAGACACAGTGAAATTATGGTTAAGGATTCGTATACGGACTCATAGCTGGCTGCTTGGCAGACAGTCATCATCATCATCATTACTGTCGTCATCATCGGCGTCCACATCATCGTCATTCTTATCCTCTTCCTCATTCTCAAAGTCGTCCTTATCATGCAGCAGGGGAAAACTGCAATATTACACTCTGATGAACTCTTGCTGGAAAAAGTTTTTTAATAAACTTAAATATGTACATATACATATATGGTCATGCAGAACCGACCCTTCACCCTGCACTTGCACAACCACATCCCTTCCGCCGCCACTGCACACATACAAAATACAATGTTCGCATGTGAATATACGCACCGAAGAAGCAAATGGCAAAGAGACGTCGGCAGCGGCTTGAAATGCTATGAGATCATGATGAGGGGTGCACTGGGCCAAGGGAAACGATAAATGAGTGCACATAAGCGAACCAAAAAACACTGCAGTTTTCCACATTTACCAAGTAAAATTTAATTAGTATTCGAAACAAAAAGTTTATTACATACTAAAAAAATATATGGAGGAAAAAAAATCCAACCAACGACAACAGTGACAACAAGAAGAAGATCTGACAAAGTTTGAATTTCCTGGGTAATGCTATGTGAACATCCTGTGCACACGCATACAGCCGTCGCAAGAAAAAATGCCTCTGCCCTGGCTGAAAGTTTTTATTAATTCAATTTTATTTCATCATAATTATAAAATTATTTCGGGGACGTTGCAGGTCATGCCATTGTGCTTGGCGACTCAAGTAAGGGGACGGGTCAGTTTGTGTGCGGTTTTTTCCGCTTTCCGCTTTTATCTCCTGTTTGAGGTAGCTAGTGCAGAAGTCAGCCGACTGAAGTGCGTTTTAAACTCAGTAAACGCACAATCCTATGCCTATCACACGCAGCGAAGCAAACACGGAAACAGCACAAAGCTCTCCAGAAAGCTCTCGCAGCTTACATGCGTGTAAATCCCCTCTTTTGAGCTTATACCTTGCCAACTCACCCATGTTGAAAGCCAAATTAAAGCTTAAAGCTACTACGCTGGTGGGTGTACGGACTATCTAGCGCTTTGTGGCTGGTTCTTCCGAAGGACAAATTGGTTCTTGTAAGCGATTTGGGATATGAAGGATAGAATACTAATATGCCCAAAGACAAATAAATTTTTTTGACGGTTTCCAAGTAAAGTACGATCTTTTATTATTATCATAAGGCAAAAATTTTTCATGGACTTACATAAGTCGGCACTATGCCAAGCAAATCAGCGGTTTAGATATTAAAGCAATTTCAAAAGCAATAGACCAAAATTTGCTTTCAGCTAACATAGCCTTAATTTTTTGCAATCCTGGACTTTCTAAAAAATCAGACGTTTCATAGAAACTTCTAAGCTTAACGAACTTAAGTCCTAAATCTTAATTTTTAGATGCAATCAATAATCCATAAACATATGCATTTGGTAGCCAAGATTTGGCGTTGGGATGATTCTAGATGCAGATTAATACGTTTTTAATTTTTTTACACGCAACAAATATCATGATTATTTTTGCTGTTATTGTCGCTGTCGATTTATTGAGGTCGCCGTCGTTCTCCAGCATCCGCAATGATATTGACAGTTGGATGTATTATACAATATATTTTTTCAGAGAAAGTGTCAAAAGCAGAGTACTGCTTTGCCTTTCATCAGCGGCAACTGCATAATTAATCATACTATGCATGGGGGTAATGGGGCTTCGGAGCCAAAAGTGAGATTCAGGAGACCATGCGAAAATTCTTGCCGGCTTTGAAAAATGGTATGGGGTCCGTTGCGTTGGTGCTGACATGCGTGCGAGGCGCGTAATTAATGTCCCATTACTGGCTAGATTATCCATGAATAATTGGCCTGGCGCATACGCCCCATTGTGCTTGGAGTAGGTGCCGGCAGCAACGCCTTCGGACAAACCTTTCACTTGATCATATTTGCCAATGTGTCTATTCACTGGCCCCTTGTCGTGCACTTCGCAATCGGTGACCAATTGAAGTTGTTGTCGTTGTTGCCATTGTTGTTGTCGCTGGCGTTGCCGTGCCATTGTCGCTTCGTTGGGCAGCCAAACGCGAAGCAACGTATAAAACTTTGCTAATTGCTTTTTTGCCACTCGTATAACGACAGCCAACACATCCGACGACATGCAGTAACCACCTAAGCTCTACTGTACGTACAGCAGCCATGCCGCAGCACCACTGAAAACTACGGCTCCCGCAGCCAGTGTTCACCATTTTTCCAGTTCGGCGACAGCACTTCAACAAAACTCGCAGCACTCGTTGCCGTCGTTGCCCTGCTGGTCTAATTGTCTCTCCAGCAACCCGATGTGTGTACGGGAGGACTGTGCAGTGCGAGCGCATTTGCTGAGTCAGCGCAGAATTAATTACACATTTTTCACTCTTTCACTCATGAAAACAAGAAACTTTAATAGTTTCACACATTTTCGTTATGCAATCCAAAACTATGAGTAAAAAAACAAAACAACAACGAAATAACTGAACCTGCGTCGTTTGGTTCGTCGTCGTTGCCCGCTCTATTGCCCATAATTACCAAAAGCAAAACCCGGGCCACAAATAAAAGGGCTGCAGAAGAAGCTAGAGAAAAACTATTCAATTGTCAAAACAAATTTCACAAATTCGAAATGAAAACATTCATCATAAGATTACCATAGGCCGAGTAAGAGCGGCGAGCCAACGGTTGGCTGGACCCAAGGGATGAGCGTATCTGGCGTCTGATGGACGTGGGTACATGGCACGGAAGCCTGGCGGTCATAGACAGACAGGCTGCCAAAGGAACAGGAACAGGAACTGGTCGCCTTAGTACGAGTACGGCCGATTGCCGGGCCAGACTGCTGCAAAAGCAATAAAATCATGAAGAATAAGACGCAAAAGCAGATTCAGACGCAGACGCGGAAGCAGCTAAAACAGAAGAGAGCAAGTCGAATAAGCCAAAACTCAACATGTAACTGAAACTGAAACTGAAATAGAAACAGAAGGCGGCGATGGCGGCCAAATGCAAATGTCATTTTGTGGTCATTCGAATGAATAACGAAATTAAATGCAAAGAAAAAGGCAACACTTCCGGAAAAAGAGTTTTGCGCTAAGCAAAAATAAAAGATGACAGCCAGCAACCGTCAGCATGCGAAGCGATGGTCTGATTGGATGGGTGGAGTTATTTGCTGCGACGTAAATAGGAAAACAAAAATGCACGCCTCATGGGACCACATGTCACTGTCCATGCACATCAATACTTTCACTTTTAGCTAATTCACAGTGGTACGAAACGAACAATAAATAGACGCACGTCATTAACGAGGTGAAACTTGCCAATCCTATGATTTTGTTTATTTAGCTGCAAATTTGCTAAGGACTGGGCTATGGAGAATTTTTCAACATGTCTATAAGATAAACGCAATATTCAATTGTATAAAGGCATCGACACTTTCAGAACAGTTGCTTTAATAGTTTTGGCTGCAGCGACCCAACGTGCAAGAGTCAAAACACTTTGTCAAAGCATAGCAAAAATTAGAAAACTAGCGAGTGGAGTGGCAGCGAAGTGGGAAAGCAGTGACCATCCAACACCAACATTGATTGGGGTCATTTATGGACATAAACGTGCCGTCCGCTCGAATTATATTGAAGTGCTCGCATGCCAAAGTTCGCAGTTGACTTTGAGGTTGCTTACACACACAAGCCAGCCCACACACACACACGCACACACACACACACATGCA
Source organism: Stegana nigrithorax (assembly GCA_037044495.1). NCBI lineage: Eukaryota > Metazoa > Arthropoda > Insecta > Diptera > Drosophilidae > Stegana > Stegana nigrithorax. Next base: position 151,745 of record JBAMBQ010004791.1, on the reverse strand, counting down.
CAAATTTACACATTCATACAGACAGTTATACACACTTATATGTGCGTATAGCACACATCAAGCGCATAAAATTCGATGAGTTTTATTAGTAAATAATGGGAAATCATTTGGCAGTTGACACTCGTTGAATGGCCAAAATGGGCCAACGTACAAAGCTGGCTGCTAATGAGCAACGTTAATGAGCGCCATTTTTCATTCGAAGTAGAAGAGAGATGCGCATTTACAGGAAGGGTGCAGAGGCGCCGGCGACACACACACACACACACACATACACACATATAACTGGCAACGCTTAAGGCAAAGTATTTAACAAAAGTTGAAGGCATGGCTTGCGCTCTATTCCCCTGAGCACATCAATTTCGTTGCAGCGCATAGAATAGAATAATGTCGACGAAGCCGAATCAGGTGGCAGACACGGACCAAGGGACACACTCAAACATGCACACACATGTCCATATGAACATTTTATATTATGCAAGCGCTGAAGAAGAATTCGTAATTAAATTAAGCATTTTTTAATAATTAAATATTTTACCGGAAGACGACCCACGCAAAACAATCAACCAACCAAAAATAATCAAAAAAAAAAAAAAAAAAAAACAAATCCTGAAAGAAATGCGTTAACCTTAAAATCCATTCACCTGCCCCGAACAGTTTTCGTGCTTAATCAGTTGCTTAAGTGACTAACTGACTGTGACACACGCACACAAGGCACAAAGCACTTTTATTAACAGACACAGAGACAGATAGAGAGATAAAGAAAAAGAGAGAGAGAGACAAAGTATAGCAACAGCAGCGACTCAGTATATCGTTTAAACTGAAATACTTCCGGCGTAGCAACAAAACTTCGTCTGTTAAGCAGAGGCTGAATTCATGTTCTATTACATGTGGGCATAATTAAATATTCGAGTCTGAATAATTAAAAACAAAACAAAAATAAATATAAAAACAATTAAAAATGAAAAAGAAATAGACCCAAAAAAGTTGTTTAAAAAATACAACCGAGAGCACAAAAGCAGCACAGCTGACGGTTTGCTCAATATTTAAATAATAATCAGCCGACGACACTTCACTGTACACTGCCTAACTAGTGTCATAGATATTCCAACAGAACAAAGCACATATTGCCTATTTAACATTTTGTCGTGGCAAAGTACAACATTTGTGTGTGCTTAAAAACTGATTCAAAAGAGTGGCTACGCACCAGGGTGCGAGTTTGTCCGCATTCTCTTCAGTTATAGGAAACACTGTACCGAAGCCAAAACTAAATATATTTTTTTGTTGCTTTAATATTTTGTATTCATTATGTAAGGATATCTCAAGAAAACAATTTTTTTTTTTAAAACCTATTTTCAGCCGATCTTTCTTATGGCATCAATATGTTATAATGCACCGATATTTATCATATTTAGAAATATGATTTAAGTTTACCTAGAATCATTAAATCCAAAATTTTGTAACGATATCTTAATAAACAAAAAAGTTTTTCTCAGTAAATGTTGTTTTTCGGCCAATTGTTCCTATGACAGCTATATGATATAGTAAACCGATATATATAATATTGAGATATGTAATTGAAAATGAGCTAAAACTATTTAATCCAAAAGTTGGTAACGATATCTTGAAAAACAAGAGGGTTCCGTCGCTAAATGTGGGTTCTTGGCCGATCGTTCCTATGGCAGCTATATGTTATAGTTCGAATATCGAAAAAAAAAAAATAAATTTGTTATGCCTATGGATTGGGCGAGTCTTCGTGCCAAATTTTATGGTCGTAGGTTTTACCGTTTCCGAGATCCGTGCGTTCATAAAGACAGCCAGACGGACGGACAGACGGACATGGCTAGATCGATTCATCTTTCGACGTCCTATGCCAGTTACATACATTTGCACAACTTTAATATACCCTTTACCATTTTTTGGTACAGGGTATAACTAAAGAATTTGCACTAAAATTGATACATTAACAAATGTTAACTAGAAAGGCAGGGCTATAGTCGGGCGTAACCGACTATAGAAAACCCTGTACCGAAGCCAGGCTTTTTGTAAAAGCCATTTTTCGGCCGATCGTTCCTATGGCATCTATATGTTATAGTGCACCGATATTTATCATATTTAGGAATATGATTTGAATTTACTTAGAATCCATAAATCCAAAATTTCGTAACGATATCTTAATAAACAAAAAAGTTTTTATCAGTAAATGTTGTTTTTCGGCCGATCCTTCCTATGGCAGCTATATGTTATAGTAAACGGATATTTATAATATTCGGGAATATTATTGGATATTACTTGGAATTGGTAAATCCAAAATTTGATAACGATTGCTTAATATACAAAAAAGTTTTTCTCAGTAAATGTTGTTTTTTGGCCGATCGTTCCTATGGCAGCTATATGATATAGTAAACCGATATACATAGTTTTTAGATATGTGATTGGGCATTAGGTAAAACAATTAAATCCCAAATTTGGTAAACATATCTTAAAAAATAAAGCGGTTTTGTTACTAAATATGGCTTTTCGGCCGATCATTCCTATGGCAGCTATATGTTATAGATCGAATATCGAAAAAAAAAATAAACTCGTTATGCCTATGGATTAGGAGAGTCTCCGTGCAAAATTTGATGGTTGTAGGTCTTACCGTTTCCGAGATCCGTGCGTTCATACGGACAGACGGACAGACGGACATGGCTATATCGACTCGCCTTTCGATGCTGATCAAGAATATATATACTTTGTGGGGTCTGCCACGCCTCCTTCTGCCTGTTACATACATTTGCACAACTTTAATATACCCTTTACCATTTTTTGGTACAGGGTATAAAAACGCAAAATAAAAGCAACTGCCTGGAAAAGTCCTATTTGAAGGCACCATTTCAGATTTAAGTCTCCTACACAGGCGCATTTTCGTTTTATGTCCTCCATAGTTCAAGTTGATCATGTAAACTGTGGGCTTTCTAATTTGCTTAACGATCATGCAGTAGTCTGCGAGTACATTACGATAAGAACGCCTTCTAAAACAGATACGTATTTTTAAACCCGCATCTTATAAGATTCTTTAGCCAAATTAGGAAACCTAATGCACTCTTGCGTGATTCTCAGTTTCTTATTCGAGTTCAGTCGCTTTTACGTATGAAGCCAAGGTGCCGTGAACGCCATATAAAGAAAACGCAGCATGCTGCTTCATATCCGGTTCCGCTCGACGCTGATTACAAGCAAGAGGCTGCCTTAATTGCGCAGTTCGTATGTGGAAGTGACGAGCGCTCAGCGAGCTGACTGTTGGCAGGCTTGAAATCTAAGACGGAACGGAGAAAATTGAAAAATTGTGCGCGGCAACTGAGAGTCATAAAAGAAATGAAAAATCGACGCACAATTAGCAAACATGAATAGCAAGAAAAGAGCAACAAAAAATAAAAAAAAGAAAAAACGAATATGCCGCAAAGCAGTTGCGTGGGCGGAGCAGGTGCAAACCGTTAGTGCCGTTGTCGTTGCTTATCGTTGGCATTGCTTTGACTTGGTTTGGCTCTGCATGTCTTGGCTTGGCTGGCGTGGGTTCGTTGGTGTATCGCTTGGTTGTCAAAAGAGTCTGCTCGAGTGCTGGGGGATGGGAGCAGAGGACGGCGGCACATACGGACACACAATGTGCTGCGCATGGTTAATAAGTTACACTGTCGAGATACTTTATTACTTCCTTAAAATCCATGGAAGGGTTGCTTCAATGCAAATAGGTGAAGTCAAAGTTGCGTCGCCATATCAGCCCCGCGTCGCTCATTTGTTCGTGGACCGGGGGTTGTGGTGGGGTGACTATTTTGTTTTTTTTTTTTATTTATATATATAAATTTTTTTTTTTGTTTTGGCTCGTTTGCCTGCCAGAATTTTCTATTTTTATTATTTCCAACGCTTTGCTCTATCAAAGGACGCTTTGGGGTTTACTTATTTATGCAAATGAAATCAATGTTTGTTGTGCGTGCCACAACTGTGTGTGCGAGTGTACAAAAGTGCGAGTGTATGTATGCAGAAAAACTTGAATTTTTCATTTTAAAATGAGTGCATGCCATCAGAAGTGAACTGAAACTTTGTAGAGAAAACTTTCGGAGCGAACGGGCGAACAAGGGAACGGGCCAATGGGCGAACGGGCGAAGGCTGTCGAACCACATTAAAGGTAACTATGCAAATATTTGCGGCTCAAACGGACACAAACGAACTGCCAAAGTGGGCGACGGCAGTCTTCATGATATACACTTTGACCCGGCTCGGATTGTATGGGTTCAAGGGGCGGCTTTGCGGCTAAACAGCGTCGACCATGTGTGTAGGCAATATGTGTTTTGTGTTAAGTGTGGGCAAACATGCACACGAGTGTCTTGTAGTTTATGGCAACCAAAAATATTTTATACTGGTCAATAGAAAACTATACGCAAGCACCCAACGTCCGCCCCTCTGCAGGCGAAAGCCCAAAGCTGTCCTAATTGTATGCATTGTGGCTGTTTTAGTCCTTTGCACCGCTTCCGTGCCAAACGAACAAACTTTGTGTCGGCCATGCACCACCCACATATTGATATGAAGTAACTTAAATCAAAAACTCAATCGAATTCGAAATACTGACGCTGCAAAGCCACACCAGTCTGCAGTCACGCCGCCATTCAGAGTGGACACTTTTCTAAGTTGAGCTCGAGCAACTGCACACAAATGAATGAAATGCCAATTTTGGAATTCTTTTTACTTATCTGTTTTCTGTTTATTATTTCGTTTATTAATTATTTTCTAATTTATACGATATAACATAGAAGTTATTTTCATAATTATTCTGCGCGTTAAGTATTCGCTCGCGTGAACGCTGTTTTATCATTTCATTAACATAATAATCGTAAACGTAATCATGTTATGCAATTACTTATATCAGTGACAAAAATACATGATATACATATGTCATATGCAATTAAATTCATTCAATTTTCTTCTTCACATATATGTATATATATTAATATATATAATACATATTTCTATTTAATTATTTTTTTTTTGGTATGTGTCAATGCACTCCTAACAGTTTTGGCCTTAACGTGCCACTGTACGTGTCACTAACTAGTTTTCGGCATAAAAAGTGAACTAATGGTTTATTTTTCTTCTTTCGCCAAATATACATTGAAAACACAACAACAACAACAAAAACAGACAAAAGTAAAACAATAAATTAAGAATAAAACGCATCTCGTTTATGAAAACGTCGTCTAGCCAATCGCACAACAATAAATTACATAGTGCGCATGAAAGTATGCAACGAATATCGATCACACGGCAACGGCATTGTTGGCATTAATTTTTTATTATTGAAATAAAACCAAATTATAAAAAAACCAAAATAATATATGCATGGAACACTTGCCTCGTTCCATTTCGTTTTTCGAATCTCTGAAATATTTACATGGGCCTGAAGTTAATATCAAGTATTTTATTTATTCATATTAGTTCATCAATTCTTACTATATTTAATATTACAAAAAAAAAAAACACAATGATCACATAAAATATTTATAATTGTGTTAATACCTATTTCTTGTAAGCCGCCAACTGCTATTCAACATTAAAATTCTTCTACTTTTTTTATAGTATTTAAAATTAAAAAAACTTTATGCATTAAAGAAAAATTCAAATATTGCACTTATTTTTTGCATAACTCCTCATTTATGTGGCTTTGTGTTATTTTTTTATTAATTCTGTTTTATTTGTGTTTTTTTTTTTAAAACTTAATGCTATGTTTAGCTTCAAAGCATATATTTTTTATTCGTATATATATATGTATGTATATGTTTATTATACATATAATTCTTTTGCCATGTATACAAGTATGTATGATGCCATTAAATATGGTTAGCTAACGTGCCAAAAAAATTGTTCGACTACATATTTATTATTAATAATTATATAAATATATTTAAAAAAAATTCGCTTAATTTTGTTCTCTTTTTACAATTGGTATATGGGCTCGAACTTACCCAGAGAATTAAATTAATTTCATACTTGTTTTAATATTTTTTTTTTTTTTTTTTTTGCTTTTAACGATGTTTTCGTGTTTAATCTAATTTTCTGCAAGCCGCAAACTGCCCGACTTAGACAATTTTTTCTCTTTTGTTTTTATTTATGTAAATATGTACTTAAAAATTGACAATTAGATTTACACCAAATGCTTTTGATCGTATATATTTTTAAATAGTTTAATTTTTTATTAAATATTATTTTATGTTGACATAATTATATAATTTTTTTTATTCGTTTTAGTTTCTATTAATTTAATTATTTTTTATTTTTTGCTTATATTATTAAAAAAAAATCATTAAGTAACAGCCTAAATTATTTTAGTATCTTCTGTATTCGTTAGAATTAAAAAAAAAAAAAAAAAAATTAACACCAAAACATGCAAGGACTTTAAGTACCAGACTTGCTTAGACATTTACTATATACAAATACTCTTGCAAAAAAATTTGCATATTTAATAAAAACAGTAAAAATAAGAAAAAAAAAATTATTCACGTACACCTTAATTCGCAACCGATTATTCGCAGACAGGACAGACCTAGCTAATCGTGAACGCCTTGCTTCGACGTTATGGGACGCATCTCGCCAAAGTGTTAAATAGGTGTCGGCATCAGTTTGTAGTCCTGATGCATGCTCGACTTCACCGAATTGTAGACCGGGCGCACGCTTTCGTCGGGTAGCGCGTACACATCTGGAGGCACGCACAGTGACTGAAGCTTCGAGATATATGAGTCGAAATGCTCATGCGGATGCGGATGCGGGTGGGCGTGCGGATGCGCGTGAGGATGCGGATGTGGGTAGCTGCTAGGGTGATGCACCGTATATGGATGATGATGATGTGTAGTCGATGGCGGCGGCGGCGGCGGTGGCGGCGGAGGTGGTGGTCCAAGCGTCCCGTGTGTAGCAGTCAAGTGCGGGTGATGAGTACTGTACATCGAGCCAGCAGCACCGACACCCATACCCACCCCAACGCCCGAGCCGGCAATCGTGGCCGTCGACAGCGGTCCGGGCGCTATAAGCGATGGATAACCAGCGGCTGCCGGATCGTTGGCCATTGAGGGCATGCAAGCCGTGCTGGCTGTCAGATTGCCAATGCCGATGCCATTGGCAGTGGTGCTATTGATCTGACCTCCAGGAGCTATGCCCGGTGGGCCTGGCGGCGGCAGGCGCACGTGCTCGAGCAGGGTGATCACATTGTTGCGCAAACTCTCGTAGTAGTTGTTCAAATTGGACGACGTGGAGGATAGAGACGGCGATGTTGAGACGGTAGCAGCAGGCACTGATGCTGTGCTGCTGGTGACGCCGACGTCTGTGATGGGCATGAGCACTCCTACGCCGCCAGTGTTGCTTGTGTAGTTGGCGCTGCTATGCGGTTTTAAGTTGTTAATGTTGTTGGCTATTGGGTCGGCAATGCTTGCCGGTAGCGGCTGCAGCGGCGACGTTGCAATAGGAAGAGAAGGAACAGCCGCGTATGTGGCAGTGGCTGTGGTGCCTACTGTCGCTGTTATCGCTGCTCCTCCAGCAGAGCCAGTCACCGCAACGTGAGCACGCTGTTGATGAGCACTCAGCGGAGAAGCCTCCTGCGAAGCAAGATCCAGGCAAAACGAGAAAGAGAGAGAGAAAGGTTCGAGTTGCTGTTATAAATCAAATATTAGATGCAGAACGATCATTATTTCTAACTTCTAAGCAGTATCACGAAGTGCAAACTCTAGGGCCACATGTACACAAGAGAGGCGCAAATTGAGACCGAGATGATGACGATGACCATAATAATGATGTTGATTATTTCAGCGTACTTCATTTAATCTAAATTGAATTTATTTTAATTCAATCAACCTGCCCTAGACACTGTCTCATCATCCTGAGCCAGCCTATTGGCCCAACTGCCAATCTGCCAATGCCCCCGGCCCTCTTCCCCGTGCCAATATACTTACATACATGCGCATGGCACGCATGGACGGCATATGACGTCTGCTATGTGATGTATGCTGTGCGCTGGTGATGGTGCTATTGCTCATGCTGGTGGGTGCCTAACGGCAGACATTTTGATTTTATGCATGAACGTTTTGTATTTGCTGGCGCTATGTGTTTGCGACAAATGACTACATATGTGCAGCAAAACGAGTGGAAAAAATTCCTATGTAATGTATATAGAAAAATCCAATAAGAACGTTGAAAGCGCAGCACACAAAGAAAAAACTCAAATATCAAAAAAAAAAACCAAAAAAAAATTGGCAGCGGCAGCAACAGCGTAGGGCAAATAATGGGAAATCCAACGAAAACCGTTATACAAACGGCAGAGTTGGCGCCTTTGGGGGTGGATCCACATGCACAAACGCACGCACACAACCCCTCATACAGCGCAAAGCACGGAGTGGCGACAAAACGCGAAAGCACAAACGAGCCAATGCACGAACCAACGACCGACCAACATGGCAAGGAAACGAACGCAACTAGCAGCAACGCCGACCGAGAGAACGAAAGCGAGAACGAGAGCGAGAGCGAGCACAACAAAGCAAAAGTTACAACAAAGCCATAACGAGCCGACGAACAGTGTCGAGTTTTCGTAGCGTAGTCGGAGTCGGAGACGATGCAGCTGCGAAGCAGTTGGCTGTTCGTAACGCTGCGCTGCTGGCGTAAATGTTGACGCCGACGTAGCCGACAGTGTCAGCGTCAGCGGCAACGTCGTCGTTGTCATCGGCATCAGCATCAGCAACGGTCTCGGTCGCTGTCTGTGTAGAGCCTCCCCGAACGCCAAACGTATGCACGCGTCTTTTTTTCCTCCAATTCGTTGCTATCGTTCTCTCCTGGGAGCAGAGTCGGCATTGGAGGCCAAAAGGTTACGTTGGCATTTTATGTGTGAGCATTGCGTGGGTGGCACGAGGCGCACTGGTTGGGCTGCGTGCGAGTGTGTGTGTGTGTGTGAATATTTGGGGGGCTTGCCGTCGCTTGCCATCGCTGGCTGTAGATGGGGGTTGGTGTTGCGCTTCTGGTTGAGTCGTGGCTTTAGGAGCGAATCGAAAATACGAACGGCCGCGATTTGCTGTCGATGAGCCTCGTTAGTGCCCGGGGGCCGTGGCTGTCGTCGAAGTGTTTGCGACTTGGTATTGGCGAGCGTGGCGCTCAGATTCCCTGCCTATGCCCCCCAACTGCCCCCCAGTGGCTGCTGACGCTGCATCGCTGCTGTTGGCTGCGCATGACCACGCGTAGTCGTTGCTGTATTTGTCTGAATCGGTATTCGGAGTGCCTGCTTCTGGCTAGGGACGTTCACTTGGTTTAGGGGTTGCTGTTGATTCGTTGCCGCCCGTTGCATTTGAAAGCGGCAAATGCAGCCGCAGCCTCGACTCGAAGCCACTTGCCTCGTTGCGACTTGCAGCGATTGGCTCTCGCCCGACTAACTGCCAGACTGCCACTTCGCTTCGCTGCTTGGCCATATACACACACACACATCGGTTTAGACGCCATTTTGTTGCGCCTTGTGCACCTCGGCCATGTCACGCATTTTGCTTTTTTTCTTTCCTTTTTTTTTTTTTTTTCTGTTTTTTTTTCCTTTTTTTCTTTTACCGAAATCGATTTTGCTGCATTTTATGCTGCTAATGTTGTTGTCTGCCAATTAGAAAAACGCTTCGGCTGGCAACTATGTTGCATTAATTACGGCTTTTGCAAGGATGCGTCCAAGCGGTCATGCATGAGACTTAAAAGTTTTTATTAGTTAACAAATGAAACTGATACACAAAATGCAAAAAATGCTCAGCCGCTAAATTCGAAAATACAGCAAGAAGTGAAAAATAAAATTTAAAAAAAATCAACTGCAAGAGTCAAAGAGACAGGAATAAAAACAATAACAGCGATCAAATTGTGTGTTTCATTGCACAAACGCGAACTTTTTGGCAGACATAGACCGGCTGGCAGTTAGGCCGCCGGGAGGTGCCGTGCGGCTGAATTCGGATGATGGCGTTCCATGACGAGTCATGGCGATAATTTAAATATAACAAAAGTTTGAGCAAAGAAGTTTCAACTGTTTGGGTTAAAAACAGCGCCAAGAAAAGTTAACACGACTGCTGTGGCATTGGCGGCGACGGCGGCGGCCACGGAGCAAAACTTTTTAATTTTTTTTTTTTTTTTTTCTCCTTATTTGTTTTTGTTATCGTTGTTGTTGTTGTTGGTGGTGGTGATGTTGTAATTGTTGTTGTGTTTTTATACTTCTTGCTCTTGTTCTCTGTATTTTCACCGCTGCCACTTCGCTTTCTTTCGATTTTATATGCTATACGTATTTCTTTTGCCGGAGTTTAGAGACGTCCTTGAAAACTTAAGCTAAAGCGAACTTAGAAGACATACTAAAAGTCTGGAACCAAGTTGGGAAACAAAATGTTCGGAAAGAAAACTGTGAAAGCATGCGGCAAGCGGCAAGCAGTAAGCGGGATGAAGGCATTGGGGCACGGCGCATGCGATGCGGCATGCGGCAAGTTCAAAAATTAAAAACTTTTCGATGATTTGTGCAAAAAGTTCTACTCAGTCTTATTCGTGGCGTTGTTGTTTTAACTGAAGCTAAAGTTTTCGCCGCTTATTATTACTGCTACCGCCGTCGTCCATCGAAACTTTTCACACTAGGTTATCAGGCCTAGAGCAAACCTAGATCGATGCCTAACTCATCAATGGCAAAGCGATAATCGCTCGCATGCATGAATTAGAAATCCAAATCCTTTGTCGCTACTGAAGTTATACTTATACTAATACTAACAGAAGCAGAAATCCAGACACTTTGGCTAAAGGCTCATGGCAATGCATCAGGTGGTTGCATTACACACTACACACACGTGTATGTAGGTATGTGTATATGTGTAGGGCCTTCAGTTATTTTCAGTTCTAGTTCCCATATCAGTAATCGTTTTGATTTAAACGTAACTGCTGATTAGTGGAGTAACAGAGCCGCGAATGCGTATCAACGATCGATCGCTTGTTTGTTTACTATATTTTGTATTTATTTATGAATACGATAGCGAAGGTGACCATACTTAATTGACAACTACTTTATCGAGTGTTTTTTTTTTAAACCTTGCACTATTGATTAATCAAGTTACCTCGCAAGAAGTAAAAAAAAAACTCATTGTTTTTTATTCACTCATACATTGAGGCAAAAGACAGACAACTTGTCAAAAAACCAATTTAAAAAAAAAGAAACAAAAACATCTCAATCTTATATTTCATCTACCCATGCATAAGTGCTGAAATGTCCTTCCGACAAGGACTAAGACTCTTAGAAATATCTTATAAGTATAGTAAGTAAACAATAAAATACTCATTTGTTTGTTTGCCATTCGAAACGAACCTGAGTCTACGTACCCTATCGCTGGTGCTAAGCTGCGATTCCATCGCGTTGATGTCGGACTTGAGGCGCAGCATTTGCGATTCCACGCGTGCGTTTTCGCGTTGCAGCTCGGAGATTTCTGCTTCGAGAGTGTTTAGATCGTCGTTGCCGTTGCCATTATTGGTGCCTTGTGCTTTGCTGTTATCGTTGTTGTTGTTGTTGTTCCCCGGCGTAGTGCCAATGGGCGTGACACTCAATCCATTCGAACTGCTGACATTCACGACGTTGCTGATATTATTTGCATTACTGTTGCCGCCTCCGCTGTTGCTGTTGGTGTTGGTGTTGCTGAGGCTGTGGCTGAGACTGTGGCTGAGACTGTGACCGTTACTGTGGTTGTTGGCAGACGCTGTCACAGCAGCTGCAGCCGCCAGCGATTGTGTTGCTGTCGTACCAACGGAAGTCATCATGATGTCGAGACCTGTTCCTGATTGGAAACGTGCATTCTTATTGAGTACGATTTGTCATTTTGTTCTTTTCTTTATTGTCTTTTATTTATCTGTATTTGTAACATCTTTGTATTTCTTTCCTAATTCTTTCTGGGTTTTGCGATCTGTTTTTTTGTTTTTTTTTTTATATAAATATATTTTTAATTGTTTTCTTTTTATGTGCGCGTGTGCTAATTAAATAAATTAATTTACTTCTTCACAAAAATCGAATAACATAAGTGGAATTCTATGACTGGGGCGTGTTGTTGTGCGTAGAAAACGGCAATGGTTCCAATTATTAGAATTAATTATTTTATTAATTATAAGCAAATAATCACACAAAGCAATTCCTTTCTTCTTTTCTTTAAAAAAAAAATACTTTCGTCCAATTTACATTGAATGATGAGTTTTTGTTTTTTTTTTTTTTTTTTCTTGTTATTGAACAAATTCTTCCTTTTTATTTTTCGTTTCTTCTAAGAATGTATTGTAAATTTTTTTTAAATTTCAAAAAATCGTTATCCATTATGAACATCCCTGTAATGAATACTACTGTCAATAATATTGAATGTATTTAAAAATTTTCCATATATGTTATAAAAGTAGATAGATTGCAATTAAATAATAATTTTGTCCTATTTTTATATTTATAACACTTCTGTTAGAAAAACTTGTTTTATTTTAATTTTATTAAATGTTTCTTAAATACCTGACACCTATTTCCATTTATTTTTATTTTATTTTATGTCAGTTTTATAATTATCTTTTTCTTTTTTTTTTTTTGTTGATTTCTACATGTTGAATTTGGAAAACTAATTGTTAAAATTTGTTTTCCAATAAAAGTAATTAATTTTTTTTTTTGTAATGTAATGCTACGTTTTCACCGCACATTTTGAATAATTATTTGCAAAATCTTCAAAAAAAATAATATGCGCAAATTTATACTTATGTGTAAGCTCTAATAGCGAAACATTAAATGAAAATATATGTAGAGAGAGACAGATAAAGACAGTATGAGCGAGAAAGTGAGAGTGCAAGCAGCTTACCTTAGAAGTTTGGTTATTTTTTGTTTTATTTTTTTTTTTAGTATTTTGAACGGATTTTTATGTGTAAGTTTCTTTTGATTTTTCTCTTTAATTAGATTATGAATATTATTTTTTTTTTTTAATTTTTTACATAACTTGTTTGCTTGATTGGGTCTGCGTATTATTTCATTCTTTGATTAATTTTTAAAAATTTTTTTTTGTTCTATTTACAGAAGATATTCAGCACCGATACAAAACGTCGCGTAATCTAAACAAAAACAATCCATGAAACGAAACAAAAAGAAAACACAGAATTAAATTAGAATTAAAATATAATTAAATAATTTGTACAAGTAGACTTTAATTGTACTTAGATACTTGTACATGCCAATTAATGTATCTATCTATTTAGCTACATTTCGTTTATTTATTATTTTTATTGTGGTTTTATATAAGTCAGTTATTTTGCACTTATGAACAATTTGTATTGTGTTAGTTTATGTTAAAATAAACAAAGAAAATTTAACATAAACAACTAAAGAAGAAAATATTCGAAAATGTAAGAAAACAAAATGAATTAAAATCATTTGAGAGTGTACAAAAACAATTTTGTTTAGTTTTTTGGTCGAAAGGTTAGTCTTTTTTTTATAATTTTTTTTTTTTTTTTTTTGCATTTTCAGAAGATTATTTTTTTTTTTTTTTTTGCTAGTGAAACCAAAAACCGAAAAAATTTGTTAGCACACGCACACAAAAAATGTACACCAAAGAAAGTAAATAAGAGTAATTTTTAGTTAATGAAAACCAAAACCGAAAAAGACTAACAAAGTACAAAGTTGGAATTTTTTTTATTGGAATTCAGTTACCGTCTGTGGGGCTTGCAACGCACTCACCTGTATAACCCTTTGGATAAACCATTGTGACCTCATCGAACTTTGGCTTCTTGATGCCTTGATTGCCGACCGAGCCGCAACCTGCAATGATTTCGATTTAGCCAAAGGAAGGAAGGGCAGAGAATTAAAGTTAAATCAATGGCAGCGAACTGAAACAAAGGACTACGCACCATCGAACTTCATGGCGGTGGCAGCGGCGACGGCCGCTTTATGCTGCTCTACGGTACCTCCCGCTTCGAGTACGCGCATTTTATTCCGATTAGCTATCGGACAGCCTGAAGCGCTGCAAGCAACAGAACAATGGATAAGGCAACGAAACGTATGTGCGGATGTGAGAGCGGAAAGGAGATAGAGAGAGGGAGTCAGAGGGCTGCGAGTCTTACCTTCTGTGCGATAGGAATTTTCCCGTTGAATGGCCGGAGCCGTCGCATCCGGGTATGGGGCATCTGTGGAAGAGTCGGGGAATTGTACGCAAAGTTGAGAACGCTGTGATGACGAAAGGAACAATGTTTCTCCACATGTACATACCTCAGTGGCTCGGAGTCTTGTCCGTCGCGCGGTTTGCTTTTTGGCTTGTTGGCGCGTGGACAGCCTGAGAGGCTGCGATGCGATGAGTAGTTGCCGGTCACGTGGCCAGAGCCATCGCAACCGGGCGTGGGGCACTTCAACTCCTGCGAGTGTGACTGCAAATGATTCCGATCGGAGCGCGAACAGCCAGTTAAGCTAATTGGATTGCACCCAATCAATCAGTCAATCAATCAATCATGGGTAGTAATAGAAAATTTAATCAAACCCAAAACGAAAACAGAAAAATGTAAACAGACACAAAAAGAATTTTTTAGTTAAAAAGTCTTGAAAAAGTTGAAAATTCAAACTCTTATCAGTAAATTAAAAAGCACACAGGCGAGAAGTGGTTGATTCAACTTCTCTGCCAACCCAACCGTGCCGTTAAACAACACTTTATCGCGGTCTTCTCATTCTCTGACAGGGTGAAAAGCCAAAAATCAGAGCAATATAAGTTAAATCCTTAAATCTCTTTAAGTCCTACACATAGCTTAGCTTTTCTAATTAGTAACATGCACGTTGCTGTGTCTTTTTATGACTGACTGTGGACACTGAACGGCCAACGGCGGACTGCGGACTGCAAGGGACGAACTTGCTCATTAATATTAAAACTTGTGTATACCAAAAGTGATGTGCCTCCTGATACAAATTATTATTGCATCTTTAATGACTTTTTCGCCTGCCATGACTGGCAACGAGCAATGATGTAATCAAGGTACTAACCTATCCTTGGACTTGTCATGCTGCGGTATGTGTTGCGGCGGCGGCATCGAGTAACATGTGGCTGGACTCGGCGAGTAGCCGCCCGAAACAGGTGTCGGATAGCCGCCTGGACCAACGGCAGTGGCATAAGGATTACTGCATTGATAAGCGGCGGGGCCGTAGCCATGATAGCCGGCTGGTGGATAATCAGACTGCACAACCATGCCGTAGCCAGGATGAGGTGAATAGCCTGCAGTTAAATAAGCGAAAACACAGAAGAGTAAAGGTTTTGGGGTGTCTGCTCGCCTCTGATTTAGTTGGGCCACGTTAACTTACCGCTAGGATCGCGATACGTGTCAATGTAGTGGGAGCCGCCACTGTCCGGCGTCGATTCGCGACTATAGGGTCGTGGGCCTCCAATGTGGCCAACGAGTCCGAAGCCCAAAGGGCGTGGCGGACCACTAAAGTCAACCGGTTCCATCTGAGGCGAACGAGGCGCTCCATTGGGACCAATAGCACCGGGTGCAGCAGCGCTAAAGCCCTGGACGTGGCCAACGATGAGGCCATCTGGATGTGCGCCATACTGAGGACTGGTGATAATACTGCAAGGCGACGAAGTTGGCTAAAGAGTCCATTTGCTAAAGGATATGTGTGACCTTTACTCACCTATGCGGCAGTCGTGTGACGCTCAGATCCAATGTCTGACCTTGAGGACTTGGCACTTGTGGGCTTGCAATATTGGGACTGGCTCCAGGCTGAGGACTGCCCGTGCCCATGCGCTGGTTGTATTGGTTGTGGGACGCCGGCGAATTGAAGCCATGTGGACTTGAAGATGTCACCGAGGTAGAGCCAGACAGGTCGACGGCCGGAGCGCCAGTCGCCCCAGTGGGCGTGGGCGAGCTACTCTGCTTCGGTTGATGTTGCGGCTGTTGTTGTGACTGCTGTTGTTGTTGTTGCTGTTGCTGCTGTTGTTGTTGCTGCTGTTGATTTTGGTAGGCCGCTGCCGCCGCAGCTGCCTGCGCAGCAGCCATTTTCACTGACAAGTTTATCGCTGAAAAGCCAGGCGGGAGCGGACCCATCGTCGGATCGTAGTGGTACATCGGCCTCGGATAAATCGGACCGCCACCGTTGGCCAACTCCTCGTGTTCGGCCTTTGCGAGCATGATCTGCTGTTCCTGCAGATACTTCTGCTGCTGAGCCTGCAGATCGTCCGCCGTTTGTGGCAGGTAGTGGTACATATTCGAAGGCGGTCCCTGGCGCTGGCCATTGCAGTTGGGATCGTAGCGTTCGAAGCCAGTAGCCACGCTGGAAGCAGCCACCGAATCTATGGAGAAAGACGAAGTCACGATGGCAGAAGCAAGCGATGCTGGCGGATGCGGGTCGTAGCTGCGGGCGTGTGTGGGCGATAGTTCGCTGGCGCTGCCATTTGTGGTGGCCATCAGTTCACTGCCGTAGGGCCCGGGAGCTTTGCCTACGCCATCCGTAACGCTTAGCGCCTGCTGAGCGTACCGCATCTGTTCGTAGTGCTGTTGGTGTTGACGTTCGTCTTGCTGCTGCTGCTGTTGTTGTTGCTGTTGCTGTTGCTGCTGCTGCTGCTGTTGCTGCTGCTGCTGCTGCTGCTGATGGTGATCCGTGGTATGGTAGCCAGAGGTGTCTGTGCTATCGCCCGAAGTCGCATTGCCGGATGTAATCATAAGTCCTGTGTTGCCCTCGATAAAGGGGCCACGCTGCTGATGCAGCGTCTGCTGCTGCTGCTGCTGTTGGTGGGTGTGGCCATGCGCATGGCTGTTTGGATGTTGGGGACTCTGCTGTTGCATGCCAACGAATCGATTGAGCTCATTTGACTGCTGCAGTGCACTTGGGCGTAGGTGTGGAGCGTGCAGGCTACTGTCGTTGGCACTCGCGCCTGACGTGGCTCCGCTGCCCGAAGAAGCAGCGCCAGGACGAGTGGCGCCGTTCACTGAAGCAGCTGATGCACCCGTCGCCGCGGCATCGTTGCTGCTCAAATAAGTGTGCATCGGGCTTTTGTTGTACTCGGATTTGATGCTGGTCACAGGGCTGTACTCCGACTTAATGATGGGCATTGTGGAGGCGTTCAATTTGCTGCAACTTCCACTGCTGCTGTGGCTGCTGTTGCAGTTGCTGCCGTTATTGCTGCTGCTGTTGCTATTGTTATTGGCGCAGTTTGTGTTGTTGTTGTTTAAAAACTGATTGGAGGCGATTTTCAATTTGTCCAAGTGATGCAACTCTTTATCGCTACCCACACCCGGTTTCAATGGGTCAAGTGGAGCTGCATTAGATCGAATTCGGTATTTGAAATGAGAAAAAAAGGTAAAGATGAGCATTTGAAGTGAGCCGCTTATGAGTTGCGTTGTGCCTAACTGTAGCGGAGCAGAGATCATGTATATGTTTCGGGCTAAAGCATTACTCGGTCAATGACAAACCTTCTTTGTGTTCTTTCGGGCATTCGAGTATCTTTCGTTCTGTGTTTTCAGCTCGATCGAAATCGATTGGGAATTTCGCTAGTTTCTTTGCGATTCGCTTGACCGCCTTGGGGCAGCCGGAGAGGCTGCGATGTACGCTACGATGTGCCTGGACATGGCCGCGACCGTTGCAGCCAGGCGTTGGACACTTAAGTATCTGTTCATGCAGCGCAAGTACTGCACCGAATAGTAAAAGAAAAGCCAAAGAAGAACATGAATTTGAAGGTTTGAGTCCATTAGGTGACTTGTAACGAAGGTTTGAGCTATTTACGAGATGGCTACCATACATACGAGTACGAGAGGAGCCTTCACTACGTTAAGTACTAACAGACGACATAGTAGCAGAGAGAGATAGCACGTACGACAGTTAAAAAGAGACACGGAGACAGCAAAAGAGATAGGCACGTACACATAGCATGTTAGTTCATAGTCAAGAGTTTATTTTTAGTTTTAAGGTTAGGCTACGAATTGGATGTGTTCGACATGCCCAGCAGAGACTTCCACTGTTTTATTTAAATATACTTTTTTTTTTTGTTTTTTGTTATTAATATCGCTAAGTACAGTTAGTTAGATAAGCTAGGTAAAATGCCACAGTGGCCAATGTTAGAGCCAGAGAGCCAGCAATGTTTAAGCGGGGCGAGTATCAAGTCGGGCCTCGTTTCTAACTACAACTCCGTAAGCCATTCGACACTGCTGCTGTGATCTCCGCCCCGCTACTCTTTGACCTAGTAGAAAAATTATTAAGAGCCACAAATACATGCAACTACTTGCATTAGGCTAAATGCGATACACACACACACACACAAAATTCAAACGAACGATCAGGCAGAAGGGCAAGCAGAGTTACTGAGCGACAACCAATTAAAAGAGAAAGTGAGTAAGAGACACAGAAAAGAGAGAGAGAGAGAGAGAGACAGAGAGAGAGTTACATGCTCATTACTAAAGAAGATCTACTTGGGCAATTTACTTATTGGCGACTTACATTCAGTGGTAACCTTATCCCGTTTCGGACACCCCGACAAGCTGGCAAGAGAGAGACAGAGAGTGTATGTCAGAGAGAAAGAGAGAGTGTATGTGAATAAGAATGAGTTGGAGAAAACTTGAAGAGTAATTTGATATTTGTCTGGCACTGTGGCTTAATACCTTCTGTGATGTGAATACAATCCTGTTGCGTGTCCTTGGCCAGTACAATTTGGAGTCGGACACTTTGTGCCATCTATAAGAAATGCAGAAGAAATAATCAGAAGTCGCATACATGCATATTAACACGCACACAACTAAATCTATTACCGATGATCAGAAGTGAATAGGCACTTGCAGAGTCTTCGAAAAACTATCAAGATATGTAAGTCAATTGAACAACGAGACGAAAGCAAAAGTTGAATGGTAATAGTTTTCTAAATTGCTTCCGTTCTGGATATCAGTTTTTGAAATTTTATAAATAGTGAATTTTACGAAAAGTCCCTTGGGTGGCTACTCCGGTTCTAAATAGTAAGTGCTCGTCTGATGATTTCTTTCTTTAAAAAAAGAAAATTAACTAAACCGTGTCTTGGAAAAGTTAGGATCTTCTTACCCCCCAACAACTTTTCACAATAATCTTTATAGACCTAAAACACAATGTGCGAAAATCCAAACTGATCAACGGAGGAAAATTTTAATATACGCAACCACATTGAGGAGCATACAAATAGAAAGCAATTACCGAGTGATTGGCTAATTGCGTGAGTAACAACGCAGACTAATATCGTAAAATATAATACGGTTACGGGGCTATTTTGCAGTTACCTACTAATAAAGACAATTAAATTTCAAATTTTCGTCGGTGCCAAGCTCGGATCTCACACACGTTAAAAAAAGGAAATGTGATTTGAAAAAGTTGTGAATGGTGACGGGGTCACCGACAGTGAAGCTTGCGGGCTAGATTAGATTGGATGGATGGAACGTCACACACGTGATACTCAAGCCTCATTAACAAGATTCAAGGCAACTTAAAGACAGGCAAAAACTTAAAGCAACTCTCCTGTCAAGTGTCACATAATGCACCGAGCGTCTGCCTAAGCAAACAAGCAACGTTGCCCAAGCCAAGTGAGCCCTGCCCAAGCATACCCGGAGCACGCCCAGCCAACCTATAAACTAAGAAACTTCCTTGAACATTTTTACGCAACTTTGTTGCGTATGCGGAAAAGAATATTTCTAATTAATTGTAAGTAGACGCAAAAGAAGGTGCGTCAACTGAGCGCGGGGCGAGGTTGACAGGCGGCTGCTGATGTTGCTGATGCTGATGCTGCTGCTGTTGCCACTGGAGCTGTTGTTATTGCCTCCGTCTTATGTGTCTTGTGGGTTCATGCGTTGGGCTTGAGCTTGGCGTACTTTTACGAAAAAGAAATTCTTTTTCCTAAATAATTAATTAAAATTTGATGGAAAACAGCTTTGCATTATTTACTTTAAAAAGAAGTGCACACACACACACACACACACACACACACACACACACAATCACAAACTCACATTCGCACACACATTCAGACATACCGCGCACGTAACCCATAAGCATATAAAAACCTGTCTGCATGTTAAGCATGTAAGGCCTGGCAGGCGACATATGATGATGCCTGCGACGGCGATGCTGCGTTGCTGTAAGGGTTAGCAGAAAAATGTTTTTGAAATATTTTTGTCTATTACGTGAGCTGCTGATGCTGTGCAAAATGTCAAATAGCAGCTCAACAGTGGCAGGAGAAAAGGCGACGCGGTAGAATTTCGACTTGGAGTCAGCATTGGCGTTCCCGACGTCGCTTGGCTGACGTTAACTGTCAAATGTAGAAAAACTTATCTCTAATTAGAATTTAATTAAAATAAACATGCACTACACGTTGCGTCAGGTTCAAGCGTACAGATCTGCCTGTACCTAAACTCCTATCTATTTGCACATTCTATGCATAAAGATGTATATATTTTATACATCGTATATGTATGTAAGTATGGCATAAGCGTATCTAAAGTTCAAGTGGCAGCAACTCGTACGTGGCGTATACGTAATATTTGATATATAAATATTAACGGTACGCTAAAATTTTTGCGGCAGACAACTAATATGTTAGTTTGGTTTATTTTTTATTTTTTGGTTATTTTGCTAACAACGACTAGAACAACAACAACTGCCAGACACACAAAAACAACACAACAACAATAACAACAGCAACAACTCTGCAAACTTGTCATAGTCATAGGAAAGGTTCCTTGCGGTAATTCATAACAGTCGAGCGACAGCGAACCATGTCGCTTGTAAAAACATCATCAGCTTTTTGAATTGTTGTTATAATTTTGGCTGTTATTGTTTTCGTGTATATGTGTGTGTTGTGTTGTTGTTTGCATCGTTGCCGCTCCTTCTGCTCTTACTATTGCTCAGGCAGGGTTAAGCCTAATAAGCTACATTAGCTACAAGCTAAAAGGCGTTTTTTAATGACTTATTACGTGCGGCGCAACTATTTAAAAAGTCATTCAAATTATGGCACATTCAAAAAGGCACAACGCTTAGCAGCAAATTCAGTCGCAAGGACACGCAGGCAGACACACGGCGTAAGGGCATTTTCTAAGTATTTTCGTTCGTTTCGTTAAGTTTCGTTTTGGCTTTGGCTGTTGCTTTTGTTTTGTTTTACTTTGTTTTGTACGCGGCTGCTTGAGCATATTAATGCCGACATAATGACAAAATAAATATGCGAAAGTGGTTCAGAAACACAAACGTGCTCTCATTGCTTAACGTGTATGCCCATGCCCTTTCGCCCACGCTCCCGCACACTCGCACACCCACATGCACACACATATGCCAAAACCGTACTTGTATCTGCATATGAATGTCGCTTCTAATCGTTCATTGTTCGACGACAACGACAAAGGCGAAGATGCACACAGAGACGGAGACGGAGACGCAAACCGAGACGATGATTACGATTCTGTTTCTAATCATGATGATGACGGTGACGATAATGACGTTGATTGCCACAACGCAAGACGCAGCAACTGCCACTGCCTCAGCCTCAGCCTCTGGCTACAATAGTTAGCCTTAGCTCGATCTAAGCAAAGCTATGGGCCATGGGCTATGGGCTTATGAGTTTGTGCAAAGTGCTGCGGGCTGGTGGCGGTTTATGCAACTAACGTAGAATTTCATATATTTATAATGTATGTCTATGCGATAGTGTTGGTGTGTGTGTGTGTGTGTGTGTGTGTATGTGTAGATTGTAATATGCGTGGAAATTAGTGAGCAACAAACAAGCCGCGTACGGATTCAAAAGTTGCTGCGCTGCCGTGTGGCCGTGTCTTCCACAGTCTTTCGCTGCCATGCCTTGAGTTCGGAGCATGAGCGGGTTGGTGTGTTGGCAGGCTGGCGGGCAGGCAGGCAGGCAGGCGGATAGGCAGGTTATGTGCCTGTATGACTGTGTGACTGGCACACAAAGGGTTTACAAGCTATTAGTTAATGTTGTTGTTTTTTTGTCGCTATTCTCGTTATTGTTGTTGCGCTTCAACCACACAATGCCATAAATGCGACAAAACTGCTTAATGTGTCGCACGTCGCTTAGTCGCTGTGACAACGGCCAAAAATTCTCGATGTGCCAGCGAAATGGCACACGATTGGCAACAACTCCGACAAAGCCAAAGCGAACTGAACCAAACCGAACAAAAAATTGTGGCTTGAGAGTTTTTTTATTTATAATATTTCTGTTTCAGCAAATATGAAAATTTGTAGAAATTGGCGGAGCCAAAATTACAGCCGAGTCCGAGACGAACTAAGCTAAGTTTTCTATATGATAATTAGACTTAAGCTAGGAGGGGTCTACAAACCAAGTCAAATTTAAATTCGAAAGTATTTATTACGTAGGATTATTTGTTTCTATTTTATTTATTAATTTTTGTTTTTCGTTTTTTGTTTTTTTTTTTTTTTTTTTTCATTCTTTTTTCACTCTTTTGGGATATGATTTCTTTTATTTTTGGGATTTTTTTAACTTATTTGCCAATTAGCGTAAACTCAATGCAACAAGAACTTTCGCACATGTTCAAGCCAATCGATACAAAATACAAAGAAAGCAATAGACACGACACTTAGCTGACAATTAGCCAGCATTTAACCGGCAGCTAACTCAAGCAAACAAACGAAACAAAACTTAAGTCAACTCAACCCAATGTCGCAGCTGCAAGACAGGATGACTGGCAGCCGCTCGGAGTAGCTGGAACGCAAGTTTTCGATCCCGAGAGCGAGTTAGAGAGAATGTGAAAGAGAGGGAGAGGAAACGAGAGCGCAAGCGGGATCGAAGGCGATCGTCTGTGTGTAGAGTGTTGTGTACGTTAAAGTGAGATAGCACCAGAGATAGAGCGAGAGTTAGAGAAGTAGATGTAGAAGAAGAAGAAGAAGAGAGTGTGTCGCACTTACCGCGATTCTGGCTGCCCGGCGAGTAACTTGGCGGCGGCGGTGCTGGCGGCTGTTGAGTTTGTGTTTGTGTCGACGCTGCTGTGGGTGGCACAGCAGACGCGCCCACTACGCCCTCGCGCGCTATATCCTGCATAACCGAAGCAGCACGACTGCCGACGCCCGCAGGCTGAAGTATCGTGTACTGTTTAGTGCTATCCGGATGCTGGCCCGAGCTCTGCTTGCCCTCAGCTGGAGGCACGACTGGCAGCGCTTGATCCTTGATGCCGCTGCTAATATTCAACGGCTTAAGCGGCTTCTCATCCAGTTCGGCATCGCTGGCGACAGCTGCAGACAACGCTGCTGCGGCCACGGTCGGAGCGGTGGCAATATGCGAGCTAATGTCGAAGCTGGCCGTGGTGCGTGGCAGTGGCAGCAGCGACAGACCATCGCCGGCGAGTGAGGCATGCGTTGGCATGTTGCTGGCAGCCGCCGCTGCGGCAGCTGCGGCAGCGCTGTGCTGGGTGTACGTGTAGAAGGCCAGACTGGTTTCCTGTGAGCCATATCCGCTTGTCGTGTACGGGTTGGACAGTGGAGGTGCTCCTGCCGGGGCTCCGCTGCCTGCCGTTGTGTAGCTTAGATGACCGTTGCGTTTTATGTCGTTGGGCGGTTTGAAGGCGGATGCCTGTGAAAACGCGGTTTTCTTCAGACGCTCGTCGCCGGCGTAGCTGGCCGCCGAGAGCATATGTGAGCCGCCGTTCTCCATGCTGCCACTGCCGCTGTTGATGCTGTGCTGCGCATTTAGGCGCGCCTGATCGTTCTCCTTTTGCCTGTGATAGCGCGAGAGCTCGGAGTAGACGTACGGATTGCTGACATTGTCATCGTGTTCGCCGCTGGTGCGTCTTTCGTATTTCTGCTTCTCCTCGAAGAGGTTTTGAAATGGCGGCGGATTTTCATCCTGCTCCTGCAGGCGGTACATGTTGGCGCGGGCTTCGGGCCAGCTGCCTGAGAGGCTCTTTAGGGCTGCCTGCGTTTCACGGATGAGAGTCTCATCGTCCTGGTCAGCATCGCTGCTTGGTTTGATCGTTGTTGTTGATGTTGTTGTCGGCGTTGTTGCCGTTGCCACGTACGGCGGCGGCGGCGGAGTTATGTTGCTGTCCACCCCGTGCACTATGGCTGCACCAGTCAGTCCCGTTTTAGTGTTGCCAACCACCGCCAGACTTTGGCCGAGTTGTCGTTTCTTTTGCGGCAGGTTGGACTTTTCATCGTATTTGTTGTTGTTGTTATTGTTATTATTGCTATTATTATTATTGTTGTTATTGTTGTTATTAGCATTGTTGCTGTTGTTGTTGTGTGTTTCTTCGTCGCGGCTTGTGCGCTTTTTCCGCTTGATTGACACATCATGGTCGTCATATTTTGCATTGATGTTGTTGTTATTGTTGTTATTGTTGTTATTATTTATACTGATGTTGTTGTTGTTATTATTATTGTTCTCAATAACCGCCGTCTCCTTGGTAAGCGGCCGTTTGGAAAGAGCCATTTTCTTTGTTTGTCTTTGTTGTTGGACTTTCAAGATTTCGTAGCCTTAAATTTGTGATAAATGTTGTTGTTGTTTTCTTTTAATTATTTCAAGTATTAAAAAAATAATTATTTTCTTTTTATGCTTAAACCCTACAATCAATCATGCTAAGAATCAATCGATCAAACAGAAAATCAGTCATCGCGGAAATATGACAAAAAAATATTCACATTGCGCAGAGAAAATGCTTCAGGATACCTGTTCTTTCAAATGAATAGAAATTAAAATATAAATTTGTATAAATAACGTATCTCATGTCCACCCTGTCTCTGTATATATATTCAACCACTGAAGGAGCTAAACTATGAAATAAATCATGTGATCCTGAACGCTAATTTGTCTGCCGTGTTCAATTAAGGACATTACTTTCAATATTCTTATACGATCATTGTGTATATCTAAAATATGCTTTAGCTCAGTTAGCGAATGAATGAGTTAATTTAGAATTTATAAATATTATTTCATTTAGCAAAAATTACAACTCATTCAGTTTTTGTATATTGGAATTAATTTTCGATATTGGATCTGTCAGCTATATCACGAGCTTTTTCGTACATTGTAGTATACTAAAGACCTTTGAATCAATTAGAGAAGAATCATTTTTAAGCTGGCCCTTAAGAATCCAAAACAACCTAACTTCAACTGTCATTATGCGATAATCTTTAGCCACCATTTAGATCCATTGCGGACTAAAAAGCTAAAAAGTTTCCGAATGATCACATGCAAAACTATGTACCCCTGTGCCTTTTCTTGATTTATTTTTTATTTTTTTTGTCAACTTATTCTAATCCTTAACGTTAGAAGTAATATACAAATAAGTCGAAATTAAACCAAATATAAATGAAAAATAAGAAAAATATAAAATGAAACAAGTTACAAAAGTTATATAAACTAGCGAGAAATTGCAAATATTCTTATCAATTATAGGCATACATATGTACAGGTATGTATGTAGAAATGCAAACAAATTGTAACTGTAACTGTAACTTCTGGCTGGCTGGAGCCTTGTACAGTCTTGGGAGCACATTATTAGAACCAAACCAAATATTGAGCCAAAATAAGATAGTAAAATTGTTATTGTTTTACACTGAAACTCATTGCAGAATGAGTTCAATTCTTATGTGATTCTTTCTTGTTGCATTGAATTTTCTTACTTTGTTTTCTTATTTTTTCCAACTCTTTTTCATATTCTTCTTCATTGATTTCATTTTTTTGTGTGTTCTCGTTATGATTTCTTTTTGTCTTTTGTTTTTCTGTTTTTTGTTTATATTGCTTTGAAACTTTGCCTGGGCGCCTATTTGTTGAGATTATGGCATATGTTGTTCGGGTATAGCAGTTCATTAGGGGCAAATAAAGATGATTAAAGAAAACTTTACCTATTTGGGAATTTGTCGATTTGTCGCTAAATCGGACTAAAATCGTTGCAGCCAGTTAGGCACATTTTAGCGCTACGAACTACTGCGCTTTGGCCATTTGCGTTCGGAAGATCGTTGCGTGATCTCGCGGTTGGTTTATCTTTTGTTTTCTTTTTATTTTCTTTTATATTTTTTTCTTGTATTTTAATTGGGTTCGGTTTTTTTTGTTTTTTTTTTTTTTGTTTTTGGTTTAATTTTGTTTTGTTTATTTTTTCTTTCTTTTATTTAGCTTCAATTGGCACAAACTTCAGCGACACCGGAAGTAACTTTTCCACCAAAGTCAAACAAACTTTTCACTTTCTTGTTGTTTGTTTGTTTGTTTGGCATACACAAAACGTATAACGGCTGCAAAAACATTTTTCAAGGCAGAAACTTTTCTTACAAAGTTACATTATTATTTTTCGCTTGTTTTGTTTGTTTTTAATGGCATTTTTATTTGAATTTTTAAGATCGTTCGAAAAAAAAAAACAAAAAACCGCAAAAAAAGTTCCACTCACAAACGAAAAACGTGGCGTGTAATGCTGACCAAGTCGGGCTTTGTTCTTAATGGAGTCACAATTAAGCTTGCGGCCAAGTGGGCTTTCGCGGTTTGCAGTTTGCTGCCCGCTAGCCTGCCTTCTGTCTGTCACTCGAACTTAGGCACTTTGCATGCAACGAACTTTGTAACTTGCCTTGGCCAAACTTTCTTTTCGCTAACTTATGCACTTCTGTAATACTTTTGTGTTAATAATTTTTATACTGCATCTTATGCATTTTTGGTTTGTTTTTTTATTTCTTTTTTTTTATTTGGTATCGATATTTTAAACTTCTCACAGACACCACGCACACACGCACGATTGCTTTACTGTTGCCTTTGCCGTTGAGGTTGCCGTGGCTTATACCGTACACTCGCGAATGCCTTTGAACTTTGCGATTTGTTTTAGTTTCAGTTTTTAGTTTGTAGTTTTTAGTTTTCAGTTTTTTTTTTATTATTTTTTGCTTAAGATACAAAAATCGAAGAAAAACTTAAAACTTTTGTCGAAAATTGCAATAAACTCGACAGCACGACTAAACTCAACTCAACTCGAGACTCGTGGAGCGCCAAGTCTGTCCAAAACCCGACTGGATGCGTTTGGGGTAATAAAATTTTACATCGCTCGGCACCGAAGTACAAGAGGAACTTTTCGCAGCTTCGTCGCCAACTTTTATTCGACAACGAATACAAAAAGAAACAAACAACAACAAATTAACAAAAAAAAAATAAAGAAAACCAAATAAAAAAAGCAACAAAAAAAAACAGAAAAAAAAAATATGAAAACAAAAATACAAATATGTATAAAAAAGAAACCGAAAACGAGAAACAACAATAACAACAATACTAACAAGAACAACAACAACAACAGCAACAACAGTAATAACAGCAAAAACGCAAAAGTGAAAAACAAAGAAACAAAACACGAGTCACTGCTGCGGCTGCTGCTTATGCTGCTGACGTCCCACAAGGCTGCTGCTGCTGCTGCTCTTGTTGTTGCAGAGGCTGTTGCGATTGTTGTTATTATTGTAATTGTATATAATATACAAAAGTGTAGTTACTCGAGTGCATTCGCTGCGGCTGCTCCTCGCCGATCCTCTGCACCTTATACACACATTCGAAAAATATTCAAACTTGGCTTCAACTACACTTAGCCAAAGTTTTGCTTTCGGGCTCTTGGCTCTTAGCTCTTGGCGCTTGGCTCGGCTCGTTGCACTTCCCTTGAACCAGCAACGGCGCAACGTAGCTACGCGACTTCGTATATTAACGTGTCCGTCTGTACGTCCGCTTCGTGCAATATAGCGTATTGTTTAATTTTAGTATCGTATCGTATCGCTTCGCTCCGCTCCACGCCGATTCGTAATTCGTTTCGTTTCGTAATGTATCGCAATGATTTGGCTGCCTTGGTCAGGAGGAAGCCAAAAACGCGCGTCTCTACCTGTTCTAAGTTCACTGCTAACTGACAGTTTTCCAAAGTTGTCGAACTTTCGCAACGCAATGAAAATTGCAGCCAAAAATTGTCGACGCCAAGCGTCGCTGCTGCGTCGCGGTCAGCAACGACGCCAGCGAGGACGTACACAGCCAACAGGCAGCAACCAAGAGACCAGCACAGCGACGCTCATATTATTCGTCGATAGTAACACGCCGCAGTCGCAGCCGCTGCTGCTGCTGCTGCCGCTGCCATCGGCGCTGCTGCCGAGCACGAGGCTTCAGTTTTTTCGGAGTTGCGTCTCATTTCTCCAGTCGCAGGCAAGATGGATATACATCGGCATCCTGTTCACGCTTTAAGCAACCAACGACACACGTTGCCGGAATGTGTAAACAAACCAAAGCGCACCAGCGACGTCGGCAGTGAACAATGACGGCAGCGTTCAGCGTAGCACAGTTTCAGGCGCGTGTCCCACAATGTGCACAACACGGCCACACGGCAACTGTGACTGAACGGTGACTGTGACTGTGCTACCGTCTACGCGTGCTGGCGCCGGCGCACTACACGCCAGCCACTTCTCCATGCACGAAACTGTGCTACGAGTAGGCAAAGCCAGCCAAACATTGCTAAGCCAACGGCTTGTGTCCGAAAACCTACGTCGTCATCGTCATCGTCGTCGTCATTGTCGTCGTCATCGTCGTCGTCGTCGTCGTCGTTGCCGCATGTGGCGTCGTCGTCGAAGTTGGCGCAGTTATCGCTGTCCTCGCACTCTCGCACTACCCCCGCATTGCAACGTTGTAAGTATGAACTTAGCCATAGCCATAGCCGTGCCGTACCGTGCCGTGCCGTGCTTCTAATTGTAAATTCCAAGAGCATTTCGACTTTTCATTCATTCACTTATTCATTCGCTGCCACAAATTACTTTATCCTCGTTTCAAAAACAGTTCACTTGCCGCCGTCGTCGCTGTTATGATTTCTTGCAGCTGAGCTCAACTAATGCTGAGTACAAATCTTCGAGCAGGCCAACTCGCAGCTTCAGCCGCTGTCGCACGCATTGTTGGCCTATCCAGCGAACGTCGGGCTTGCCTTCACTATAGCCGACGCATCTTCACTGGACCCATTTCGACTCGCCGGCTGACCCACTGGCTCGTTCATTCAATCATCATTTGGTCCGCTCCGCTGCATGCCTGTGGTTCCGTCTATCAATGCAGGAGTGTCATCAACGGTTTCCCCCCATCTGTGTTTGAATGCTTAGTTTCACCATTGAAGCCACCGATCCCTACAGTATTCTTAGCTTTCCTACGTTACAACTTATTTATCACGTAGCACAACGTTGACGAAGATCAGGAGGCAAGTGCGAGTACATGGAGTTCTGTTATCAATATGCAAAAAATATTGTGCATATCAAAGTATTGGATAGTGCAAAAAGAAATTTATAAATATAACTGAAAACGGAAATAGTTCATGGAATGGGACATATTTTAGTGAAAAAAAAAACCAAAACAAAAATAAAAACATGGCAACGAATATTTAAGTCAAAAACTTTATTTTAGCCAAAATTTCGGCCTTTAAAGGCAAGATGCCATGATAATCCCATATTAGTGTATTTTTTTTTTTTTTTTTTTGTATGTTAAGAAAAGTTACAATGAAATTTCGATTTCAGATTTTAAATTAAGTCTTTGCAGGGTTAATGTGACAGTTAAATACTCCAGTGTCTCATATTTATCATGAGCCACGATTTCAAAAATATTAAGAAGGACAAGTCATGAATTGTATTCCTCTTTATTTTGATTATTTTGTGATGGCAAATTTCTTCTGGTTTTAAAAAATTTTGTACAATTGTGTATAAAAATAAGAAGTTTAATTATTAACTTTGGTATAATTATCAATATTTAGAAATTATAATTGTCTTTTTTAACTTCACATATTCATTTCCTTTGTTTCAGTTAACAATTTCGTTTAAGTTAGATCTTAAAAAATAGCAATGCTTGCCTTTGTCGAAGAAATCAAGAGTTTAAAATATAGCATATAAAGAAGCTTTCCAGGTAGAGTTCCTGCGTTGTAAGCAAAATTTCACCGTAAACGATGTCGCTATAAGTCGTGATTTGACTCTATTTACTATATTAAACAGTCTCTTATGAAGAACACCGTGTAAGAAATTGCAATAAGAAAGTATTTGTAAAAAAAACAAGTTTTTTTAAATGTTTAATAAAAAAAAAATACTGACTCAAAAAAAGTACTTTTTTTTTTTATCTGTTTGTCTTATTATTATTGTTTTCTAGGCGTTAATCAGCCCTCAATTTGTGCTTTGAGACACCTGGTGTAAAATAGTTATACATTCGCCAGTTTTTGTGTTGCAAAAGGGTTTCTTAGTTTAGACTTCGTTAACATTAAAGTTGACAATCAGTAACAATTTAACATTAAATAGCAATTTAACATTAAGTAACAATTTAACATTAAATAACAAAAAATGGGCCGAAGTTAAAAAAAAAAAAGTACATGCAATATTGAATACACAACATTATATTTTGCTCCTTATTTTATTTCATAACATTAATGGCACAGAGACGGTTATAAATTAAATCCATAAACTCTCCTTAAAAATGCTGAATGAATATTGTTGTGAGTCAAGAAAGGACGCCACCGAATTGACAACCTACAAGAAACTGTGCCCCATTCTCGGAAGCAGGATGTCATGTTTCTCATTTGATTTGAAACTGTGGTGTGAATCAATTCTTTTCTTTCTTTTTGACTATTTCAGGTGTTTCGCAGACATGGTTTTACATATGTGAAGCAATGTCTGACAAGAGGTAAACAGAAGTTGGAGTGCATATCATGAAATTAAGCAAGCAAATGAAAGCGGCGCCAAAAAGCATGCTACAGTTTTTGCCATTACCATTTTCTTTGTTTTTCTGAGTTTAAGGCTAAACATATATAATTAAAATAATTAAAAAAGAAAAAGAAAATAAAAAAAGCATGAGGGAATTGAAAACGAAAATAAAGACGAGCGAGAAAAGTAATCACAAGATTGCAAAAGTAATTTACACATGTATGCAAACACGCACCCAAGCATCTTAGCCCCCTACCCCAGTGCAGCGTTTACTTATGACAAAAGATTGCAACTTTTATAAACAGCTGAACAATAGCAACAACAACAAGAACAACAACAGCATCAAGAGCCACAGTCTCAGCCACAGCCGCAGGATATATGAAGAAACGCACATTCCAATACGAAAAGAAACCAAAAAAATAAAAATAGGAAATCGCGAAGTGAGTGGCAAAAGGGTTTTGCCAAATGAAGTTCCCGAGGGCGCGTGTGTGGGCCGCGAGTACGCCAATGTTTTCTCTTATTTCAAATGGAGAAGTCGCGGCTGTCGCGACAACCAAAAATTAAGTGCAAAAGAAAAGAAGTCATTTCGCAAGTGGCAAGAACACAAAATGCGCCGACAACGGCCAAAAATGCTCAGACACTCACTCAGTTGAATCGTGTATTCACGACGAGAAGAAGACGTCAAACGACACACTGGGCGGCTGGGTTGGTGCCTTTTGCCACAAGGGCTGGATGGAGAGGACAGTTGCTGTTGCCGTTGCCGTTGCTGTTACTGTTACTGAAGTAAAGGCAACGAAATGATTGACAGCGCATAATTAAATTAATTGAGTAATCCACTAGCAGGCAACGCAACGCCGAAAGTCGCGAAACCGAAAGGAAGACAAACCAAAACCGAACCAAAGAAAGAATCAACGTAAGAACGAATGGGTTAAATTCCCAGCGGCTGACAGGCAGCGGCGTTCGGAGTGCGGCTGGCGGCAGGAGGCAGACGGCATGCGGCGGTCGTGTGGTGGCTGCCATTCATGGATGTATGGGATTTTCATTTAAAACCGCGAAGTACGAAGCACACACACACACACTCTACAGTACAAGACGCAGCAGCAACGGCGACGAAGGCATGACATGTCTGCACTCTCGTCTGTTGTCCTCCGCTCGGCCGTTGCCTGTTCTGGCTTGCATAATGAACGCGCAACGCAGCACCAGGAGCAGCAGCAGTGCCGGCATGAAAAATCTACGACGCGTTTGTTTCTTCGATTTTCATTTTTCTTTTTTGTTTCCTTCTTTTTCATTTTGCGCTTAAAATGCCTTTAGGAAATAAAGTCGCTCAAGGAGCGATTTTCGGCAACCCATGCCCATAACAAAGTCTCAAGCCAAGCTAAGGCTACGGCATGGGTGGCAGTGACAGCAGCAGCGACAGTACATTTTGGTTTTGTAGGTGAAGCTGCGGTTTCCTCTCGACGTGCGCCTTAATCCTTTGTCTGTCGCATTGGAACAAGGTGCTCCGCAGGCTCAGCGCCATAACAGGCGACATGGAGGCACACTCGTATACCAAAATATGAAGGTTGACAACAGAACGTCTGCCGTCTCCAGCGCTGGGTAATCGGCGACGGGCGGTGTAGTGATGAGCCTTCTTTTGTTTTTTAGCTGCTGCTGATGCTGTTGTTGCTGCGTTATTAAAATTAGTAAAAATTCGTCAACGCAACGCAAGGCAATGAAAAAGAAAAAGCAAAGAGAAAAACTGTCAAAAGGGTGACACAATGGATCCATGGTTGCCTGTGTGCCCGTGTGGCTGCGTGGCTGTGTGGCTGCGTGCCTGCGTCTGGCTCCCAGCCACTTGGCAGCAAACTCTGCGGTAGGCATCAACACCACAGTGACAACAATTACAATTGCTTCAAGTGCTTGGCCGCTGTTGGCGGCAGCGGGGGTGCTGCCGGCTGGCACTTGTTATAAATTAAGCAGGGCTTCAATTCTGTCTGCTGTCTTAACAAGTTCTAGTTCGCGTTCGCTTTCGAGTTTTCGTTTTCGTTTTTTTACCTTTGCCCGAATGAGACCAACACTTTCCTCCACTTTGTCTTACTCCTTGTATTCCTTACTAGTCTGATGTACTGGCTTCCGCTCCCGCCCCCTCTCCCGGTGCTAGCAGAGTGCGCCGCGTGTATTCTTTGTCTACGTTTTAAGAGTTAAGTGCTTCGCGTTGTTTTTGAAAGATTTGCCAACGCTCACTCATTCATCGCTGCCTTCGTTCGTTCTTGGCGTTCTTCTTGTTTTCCTTATTGTTTTCTTGGTTTTCATGCTTTCTTTATTTTATTTCATTTTTAATTTTCACACAATTTTTTTATTTTTATTGTTTTGAGCAGCTTTAAAGCGGTTTTATATATTATGCGACTCTTAAAGCCACTTGAGCCCTTTTTCCCTGCTTAAAAGCTTTTAGTTGTCATCACATCCCGCAGTCGCGTAATGTCGCAATGTCGTTAAGGAGCAGCAGGCGGAAACTTCGAGCAGTTTTGTTTTTCTTTAAATGCCCTTTAGCAGCAAGAATCAAACCGTTTGTCTAAAAATTGCTACAACAAATCGAGGGGGTTTTCATTCAATTATGTATATGCAATGCCCGCATTTCAGTGAATATTTGAGAGATGCAAGTAATAATTACGCGACCACTCAAAAAGGAATTTTTTTTTTTCTTTTGGTTTTTGGCGCCCAAACTTCTTTAATTCTCTTAGACATGTGAGACATTCAAATGAACAACTGCAATCATATCAACTCGAATTGGCATTATGCTCTGCTCGAGTATCATTAATTCTCCCACTCATTAACACATTACAGGAATATCTCTAGAGCTCACCTGCGACCTGCCAACTGACGCACGTTGCCTAGCAGTTGGCACTTGGTGCTTGGCTAGCCTCATGTTTGCTCATCCATTCGGCATTCGCTAACAAATCTGGCTGACACTTCTTCCTTTGCACATAACTCCAGGCAGCTTGAGTGAACATAACGCGCGGCGGCTTAACGCTTTCCGGCTGCTGCTGCGCCTGTCTGAGCCATTTAAAAACGAAGATGAAATATTTTTGGCGAAATTCTTGCCTGCACGCACTTTCTTTCGTGCTCCTCTGCCCATGCCCTGCACAACCCTGCGCATACCTTAGCGCAGCAGTTTAGCATCTTCCTCGTGACTTCTTGGCGCGCGCATAAAGTCTTTTTAATATTCCAATGACACTGCGACTGATTTTGGTCTATTTTGGTTTGGTATACAGTGTCTGTAATTACGGCTGATAGTCGCAGTCAGAGTCAAAGTCGTGGATGCGGACGCAAAACGAAGTCCTAGACTTCATGAGCACGCGGTACGGAGCTGCGTAGATGTGACTACCGACCGGGTATGTGCGCTTGTGCATGGGCAGAGGCTGAGAGCGAGGCTGAGATGGAGTCTGAGATGGCATCTGGGAATGAGTCTGAGTCGGAGGTTGTTTTGCTTGTTGTGTTGTCAAAGACGTCGCCGTTTAGTTTTCGCTATTGGGTATGAGTCTGGCCTAACTGGCAATTGCAGCAGCAACAACAGCAGCAGAAGCAAAAGCACTGACGGCCGGAAAATGGCGATGACGGTGACGGTGACGCTGGCTGTGGCGGTGCCGGTGTCGGCGGCAGCTGAAGCAAAGCTAATGAGTCTGCATGTGAATCCGGTACAAATTTATAATTTTCTCTTGCAATTAGTTGTCGCGCGTAATTCTTTATGCGCGCTTTTATTACGACTGACTCGGTATCCTTTTGCAGGATACGCCGTTTGAGTTATGGAGCAGTAAATGCTTATGGAAATGCTTTTCGGTTTCAAGCAAAAAACAAGCAGAAATAAAAGAAATATAAGAAAAAGAAAAGCAGCAAAGGAAAAATATATGCACACAATAAAGCAAAAAAACGCAACGCTAACAATACAAGTCAAAAAAGTTTCATCATCTCAGTTGAATATTAATATGTAAATGAAGTTCTAGAGCAGTAACTATTTTTATTTTTCTTTTTCATTTAATCTTTAACTAATCTGCAAATCTGATCTTGACTTCAAATTTATTTTGGATGGATCGATATATAATGACAGAAATATCGTTTATGCGAACAATATTTTAACACTCCCACATTGAAAGGTTGATGTGACACGATCGGACGGAATGCAGTATAATATTGATATTGCCATTGGAATTGGTTGGGATTGGCGCTTAGGATACCATCAACTGCGCTGCTACATTTGCTCTTGTTAACAAAGGGGACTCAGGCAACTAGCAATAAACATTTCACAAGTCGGCAATAAATCAACAACTCGACAAGTACATGGGCCACATAGCCACCGCTGGCATCTGTTTGGCTTCGACTTAACGTGACTTGCTGCGGTTACGTTTATGGTTCACGCGTAATTACCAGGCTGAGTATTGTTATCAGTGTGGAATATGAAGTGCGGCGTTAACCCCATACACTCAAGCGCCATGCGTACACCGCATGTATCGATAAACGTTTACACTCTCTAATAAGTCGCTTGCGTAATTATTCATTCAAAAGTAACAACAACAACAACATGAATAATATAGCAACTACAGCAATCATAAGCACGACTACCTTATAGAGAAGTAGCAATTTTAATTAACAAACGCTTATCTAATTAGAACAAAACTTTCATCAACACCTTCTGCCTTGGCGTTGCTTTGCGTTGCCTTACGTCGCTTTGCGTTGCTGCGTTTGTCTTGTGTGCGGGCTGAACTGTGGGCAAAGACAGTAGCGAGGGGGCACTCTGTGGGCTCCTAACTGCGTTGCGTACGCACGCGATTCGATATCCAGCCGCATAATTGTCTGTCCCATAGTTCGCCCACGTCGTTTGCTACGCATTGAAGTGCGTCAGAGCCAGTGTAACTCCAACACAGTCCGGCCTTCCGATACGCGATGTGCCACCCACAATCATTTGCGTCAGTCGCATTGTCTGCAAACGATACTCATGCACGTTGGCTTGAATTTGTCTTCTGTTGACGTTCGATGATGAGCAGACATGTTCACATTCTGCATTCCGCATTCCGGACTCTCGCATTAAAATAGAAGCCGCCGTTGGGTGTTTGGTGTTGGGTGCGTGGCTCGCTGAGTGGCATACATATGTATTTTTAATTGGCAGCAATTAAAAGTTAAACATCGTTAAATCGAATCAAATCGAATCGTTGCGCATTGCATCGAATGGCTGCAAACGCAATGCGACGCATAGTGGCATAATGGCAAAGTGCGTGCCAAACATCCATAAGACGGCGTCGATGACTTCAATGGGAATCGTTAGAAGGTGCCAAGCGGTAACAAGAAAATTGCGTGGCAAGCGGCCACTAGGCGCAGCAGAAAATCAACTTTACGCTTAACCACTAGATTGCAAATACATTTCAAATTGATAACAGCAACAACATCAACATCAACAACACCAATAACAACAGCAACAACAACAATAACAATAAAAAAGAATGCTAACCTAAACATAAACCTTTTATCCTTTTATTAATTCAGTAAAGTAAATCGAAAATAAATCAATAAGTAATGTCATTGGCAATTGATGAATATATAAACATAAAATAGCATTAAAACATATAAAAAAAACTCCAATTGGTAGAAAAAAGGACTTTTCAAGTATGCATGCATATATGTAAGTTTGTTAATTTAAAAGTAACTAGCCCCAAATTAAATAAAGATTAGGCGACGTTCGATTGGTTTGCGAGTTAACAGTTAATTTTCGAAATGTATACATACATTATTCATATATATACAATCTTAGAGCAACGCAGAACATACGCATTGAATGCTCTAAAACTCATAAGCACAAGTTTCCGGGGTAAAGACTGATTGGGAATCATTAAATGTTCGATTATATTAAATTTTTTTTTTTTTTTATAGCACGCAAACCGCAAAAAGTTCCCAATGCGTTTAAAAAAAAATACACCGATTCAATTTCACACAATTGCGATCGTGTGTGTCGATAACACCACAACAACAAAAGTAACAACATCAATAACAATAGCAACAACAGAAGTTATCATAACAATAATAAATTAGTTAAAGCAAATGTGCCAACGTAACAGAAAAAAAAAAAAATAATGTGAAAGAGAGGAAAAGGTAAGGAAAGAAAAAAACCAGGAAACAAAGAAAAAATTGTTAAAAATTAAATAGCATGACACTAATTAAATTCAATTAAATGACAATCAAACAATGTCAAACGGAAGTCAAATGAAACGAAACGACGTACAACGCCGTCGAAATGACCAAAAAAGGACACCCCCAAGTAAGGCATAGAAATAAAAAAAAATAAAAACAAAAAATGAAAAATACTATGAAAAACACAACGAAATAAAAATAAAAATGAAAACTGTGAAATAATCAGAGGAGAAGAAACGCTTATAATGCAATCAAAATAAACGTAAATGAGCGGGGTTGGGAAGGCGTAGCGTGGCATAGCATGGCTTGGCTTCGCATGGCGTGGCGTGGCGTGAGGCATGGCATGGTGCATGGCGTGAGGTGCCATGAAAAGAGAAGGCATAACATTTGAGCAATTATTTTTATTTCACATCATTCAACGACAAAAGTTGTTTCGTTTAAATGTTGCCTGTGCCATAAATACGTAGCATACTTTTCGGCATTCGTTGTCAAGTTCACTTGTAGCAAAATTTGACACACGATAAAAACACAGCACGAAAAAAATCGTAAACGACATCAACAAATACAACACCAATAACAACAAAAGAAACAACAACAAAAAGAAACCTGTTAAGAACTATGGGGAAAAAAATGAATATCATAAAAAAATAGCGGCGTGTAAAAAAAAGGACAAACAAATGACAGAAGTTGTTGTTGACATTATTGTTGCTGTTTCTGTTGCTGTTGGCTAACATAGTCGAGCATTTGTTAACTTTTTCGTATTTGCCTTTTCGAGCACATTTTCATTTTTTTTTTTTGTTTTTTATTTTGGTTTTTTCTTTTGTTTTCTTATTTTGTTGTTGTTGCCTTTGTTGGCGTGCGCCACACACGCGTTTATTAGACGCACGTTTCCAAGCGGCTTTTGTTCATATTGTTGGCAGTACAAAGTTGGTCAACACTCATGAATGATTGTTATATCAAATTTTTGCTAAGCTTACATTTTATTTTTTAATGACAATGGCGTTTAAGATCTTAGTAGTTTTTTTTATTTTGATCTTTCAGTAAAACAAATGCAAGGAATGCTATCATATGCCAAAATGAAGATCATCAACGAGCAGCTCACGATATTACTGACACCTGACCAATTAACCGAAACAACAGCCTTTTAAATGGTAAATATAACTAAGCCACTGAGAAATAGGTCAGCGAAAAAATATACTTGATAGGTTTAAAACAAAACGAAGTTAAGAGCGTCTTAAATCGTCGCTGGTACGGATCATTGCATCTTTTCTAGTATCTTTTAATAGTATCTACTCAATAAGTTTCAACATTTTCACTTGTTAGCCATTTTGCTGAAAAAAAGCATATAAATAGAAGAAAAAAAAACAGGGGAAAAAATGATTAACACTGCGGCTTTTCAGTGCTGATGAAGTGAATCTAATTGAGGCAACAGCCAGCGCATAATTGCATTTTTATTACTTTGCCATTGCGTAAAAGAAAAAACATAGCCCGAAACCGCACTGACACTTGCACATCCATCCATCCATCTGTCCATGCACCCTACTAACCAACCGTCGAGCCATCAACGCGCGCAACCCATTCGCATAAGCCACAACGCGGGTGTGAGGAAAATTCATCATCAAAGGTGTAAAAACTTTTAATATGTTTAATTTTCCACTCAGTTCTCATTTTTTCCTTTTTGGTCCTTACTCCTTTTTCCATTTGGTGCACTGCTGGCCTTACTTCTTTTGCGTTGTGGCGAAAAGTAAGCGCCACCCACGAGTGAGAAAATAAATAAAACTGTCCATGCACAATTTAGGTAAACACTTGCTCGCCATAGCACTAAAGGGAAAACTGCCGCAGCGCAGAGGGTGTGGATTGCATTTAGTGCCACCAAAAACAAAAAAAAACGAACAAAATTTTATATGAAAATAAGAAAATAACAACAAGACACAAATGAGAAAAATCGTAAAAAAATAAAAAGCCATGCAAAAAAATAAACAAGTAAAACAAAACTAGAAAGATATGCACATAAAAAAAACACGAATGGGAATGAGAATAAGGAAACAAACCAAAGTCAGTCTTAAAGATTTCCGCTTAGCAAGCAGCGGCGGGCGGGGCCAAGCGGAAAATGGTCTCAGTGCGGTTGCCACTTTTGAATAATTTTAACCCAAATAAAAAATGATGTGAATTCTTAATTAAGCAGACGCAAAACACGACGACCAAAGCAACAAAAAAAAATAAAATAAAATAAATAAATAAAAAAAAAAACACAAAAAAATTAGAAAAATAGAAAAAAAATGAAAATGAACGCATTTTCGTCGCGAGAGAAAAACAAAAACGAGCAACGCAAATAAAAACAAAGAGAAATAAGCAAAGTGCCGACAAAGTAGCAGAGCTATGAGCTCACAAACCATAAGCAAATCAAGCCTTAAAAACCAAAAACAGCACCCACGAAAAAAAGTTCTCGCTACGATGCTAAATGCCCGCGCGGTATAAGCCAAAAATGAACAAAAAAACAAAAAACAAGAAATGAAAAGAAAAAGAAAAGAAAAGCAGGAAAACCAGCAGCCAAGTCGGCCACGTGGGAATAAGCCAAGCAAGGCGCAGGCACTGATGGTGGCACTTGTGCTGGTGAAGTGCAAGCATGTCAGCGCTAAAGATGACGCTTATGACGCCTTCGTGAGCGTATTCAAGTCCAAGACCACGTCCACGTTGGCAGGGCCCGTTCGCACGACCACACCAGCCGCTTGCTTTTGCCCACCTTCGCCCATTTCATCAAGTTGGCCCAATGCCGCAATCATTTTGACTTGTACGGGCAGTAAACTCTTATTCCGAATTGACAAATTGATATTTGCATTTAAATTGAAAATTTACATTTGTACGATCAACATTGAGTCAACAACCCCACGTGTCGCACCGGCACCAGCACCGTCACCAGCACCGACACCGACACCGACATAGCCAACCGCTGCGACGCCAGCAAGTCAGCGAAATCAGTCAAGTCAGGCCAGTCGACCGCTACTTCATCTCATGCCGAACTCAACTTTTGCCTGAGCGGCTTCCACTTATTTTGTCACGCTGCGCTGTGCGGTCACAATGGTGTAATTCACTTTAAATACCGCATTTTTCTTATTTTTCGCCATTTCCATATTTTTAAGTATATATTCTTTTGCCTTATGAGCGCGCCCCGCGTCGCAGCCTCCCAGCCACACAGCCAGCCTCAAACAGCAGCCAGCAGCCGACTGCCGCCAGCCAACAGCCAACAGCCAGCAGGCATCGGCCATCGACGCATAGGAAAATCATGCTGAGTCAAGTCAAAGTCAACGCCGAAGCCGAAGCCAAAGCCATTCAATATGCATTCCCATGCCTGCAATCTTATTTTTGACAATTGTACGTCACTTTATTTGGTTGACATTCGACATTAATATGGCGATGGCGATGGCGAAGGCGAACGGTACTGTTGTAGTTGTTGTTGTTGCTGATGTCGCTGTCGTTGTTGTCTGCTAGCAAACAACGAAGCCGACAAAGGAATGTCAACCACAGAGTGATGAGCAAAGCGAGAGAGGCAAAGCGATGCAGAGGCAACCCGCAATTCACATTATGCTATTCGGCATTTGCTTGCTTTCGTTTTCCTTTTTATTTTTGTTTTCGTATGCCGCTTGTTGTTGTTACTGTCGATGTTATTGCCGGTATTGTTGTTGTTGCTGTCGTTGTTGTTTTGTGTTCTCGCTGTTGCGGTTGTTGTTGGCTGCCATTGTTTGGGCAATCTGTGTTTATTATTTATGCTCATTTATGGAAATTAGGATTTTCGTATTACCTATTTTTGTGTCCGCTGCCTTTATTTTGGTGTTCGCCGTAGAATCTTTTTTTCATTTTTCTCATTTCATTATTTGTTTGTTGTTTCTGTTGTTGGCGTCTTCTTTTTCGTCTTATTTGAATTAGAATTTCTTCATTTTATACTCTTGGCTATTTGCATTGGCACTTAAACTAAGCATGGTTAAAACTTGGCCATGTCTAGACTTCAAAGACATATTTTTTCGTTTACTTTAATTTTATTTTTGTAGTGTTGTTTTTATTTTCATTCTTAAATTTCGATTTATTTGCCGCATTATTTAAATGTGCGCCCATTGCATCTGAAATAAAATAAAAAATAAATTACCAGCATTTTTAAATCGAAACAGGCAAAGCAACAAAATTTGAACCTAAAGGTATGCAATGATTTTTCTTAAGAAATTTCAATAATTTCCCATTTCAAGGAATCTTCCATCTGATACAGAAGCAAACTGCCGATGTTAAGCGAAAAATACAGAGAAGCCTTGTATGTATTAGTAACTCTGGTTTTTAATGTGTAAATGTACTAAGAACCCCAACTAATTTCACTAATACACAAATGACTCGGTGATTTGAGCATATCGCTGAAAACACTGATACTTCTCATCAGTTTCTCTATAAGTTCCTTGACAACGATCTACAGAAACGTATAATCACTAGATGGTAATGGATAGCAATGGAGAACTACTATAATGTGCAGGACATGTAGTCCTAGCTAGAGCGGTTATATTCTGCACCTTACTCGAATTAAGTGTAAATCACTTTCGACAAACTTTGAATCAGAGTCAGATACTCAAAAATATTAACCTGAATGTAACCATTTGATTTAAGATACTTTATGGAAGACCTACCAATTTGTCCAATTAGGATTAGTTTCAAAAACAAACTGGCCACATCCAGATCAGAGCAGACTAGACCAGGGCATGTGTGTTTCCCTCCGTTATTTAACCCAACTTTCACGTCTCTCGGCTCGGCCCCTGCCAAATGACATGCGTACGCAAATTGGTCTTCGTGTAGCAAAAGAAATGCCAGAAGTCAACGTGCCATGTGCGGTTGCTTCTGCTTTTGTTTGGGGTGGTGCGTGGTGCAATACGTTAAACAAAACACAGCACTCACAAGTCATAAATATCAATGAGCACCTTTTGGTTAACGGTTTGATTTTTTTTTTTTTTTTTTTTTTTTGACATTTTGGAAACTTCAACATATTCATAAATTTTCTAGTTTGTTTAAACAATTTTTTACACGCTTCTGCATTTTTATTTATTTCAGCGAAATCAACACAACCAAAAAAAAAAATTTAAATCAAAAGAAAAATTGCCAGTAACAATAAAGAGGAAAGCAACAGCAAGAAAAAAATGAATTGTTGACGTGAAAAAGGGTTTCCATGCAAGGCAAAACAAGCGACCAGCCCCGCACCGCACACCACTCTGCCACACAGCGACACACACATGCTGGCATTTGCATTGGTCGGGATGGGATGGTATGAAATGGAATGGGATGGACTGGGGGTGCGTGTGTGGTCCTGCCTAAGGGTCATGGTCGTGTAATGGTGATAAAATATGCTCAAATTTGCAAATATGAAAAGGTATAAGGATCCATAAAACCAGCATTTCCATTCAATTCAATTGGCAGCAAAAAGGAAACCCAACAAAAAATAAAAGAGAAAAGAAAAAAAAATAAAGTAAAATTTATAGAAAATCAAGAATATGCCCGAATCCGCATGAATCTGGTCGAAATGGAAATAAATGCGTTCGCTGACTACAACTGATTGATTTTGTTGCTTTTCGCTGCTGGACTTCTTCTTCTTGGGTACATTTTATTTTATTATTTATATTATTTACTTCTTTCTCGATTTTTTTTCTTTGTTGTTATTGCTATTGTGGAGCAGGAGGTAAAGGCGAGGGAACGCTACTAACATTGTGCGCATATATTAATTTTATTTTCATTCTTATTTTCGATTTATTTTATATTCATTTCATTTTATAGAAATGCTTGTATTTTTTTATTTGTTTACTTGTTTGTTTCCTCCGAATTATGCGGCGGACGGTGCACACGCTCGGTGGCCGCTCTTGCGGTCCATTCAAATGCGAGCATGAGGACCATGGCGGCTGTCGCTGTTGGTCA
This sequence comes from Stegana nigrithorax, assembly GCA_037044495.1. Lineage (NCBI taxonomy): Eukaryota > Metazoa > Arthropoda > Insecta > Diptera > Drosophilidae > Stegana > Stegana nigrithorax. The sequence goes on along the minus strand of JBAMBQ010004791.1, from coordinate 109,006 downwards.
CTCATGTGTGTCAAAATGGCAAACCGAATTTATTTTCGCAACACATTTATTGTGTACAAAAACATTAAACTTTACATTCTGATGTACACACACGCGTAATATTTCCGGGTGCCCCCTCACAACAGCTCAACGTCCATTCGACAAAATTGTCACGCAGTTGGTTTACTGTTTTCGTTTTTTTTTTTTTTTTTTTTTTGCCAGCAACTAATGGCAACACAAAATGGCAAAGCAAAGTAAGAAAACATTGAACCAATTGCAAAGCAAATAGAAAGAGGACAACTATTGAAGAATAAAAAAATAAAGAATTTGCATTTCATTCAATGCGAGGTTTACTTGTCCATACAAATTTGTTACTTATGCTAAAAGCAGTCGACATCTTTTGTCAGCTGTCCATGGACCATTGAACTCACATACTCGGACATAAGACAGCCTCAAAAATGTATGAAAAATATTGTTACCATGTTTGTCACAGCAACGACCCTTCAAGGCTGCTCTAATGCCGGCATCCCTCAGAAATTCGACAATTTACTATGTTCTGCACAAAAAGCTGTTCTGCACAAAAGGCAAAAATATATACATATGCATACATTTTGAAATATGCATACTAAGTACCATATACGCATATATAAAAATCCTCTTTTTGAATTCTTTCATGAACGGAAATATACAATTTAACCAAATGTTTCTAAAGATCGCTGTCAGACACAAATACCATAAGTAAAAAATGCCAAAGCCAATAGACATTCTCCTACACTTTTTTTTTTTGTACGCTTAGAATTGAGAAGAGGTTTTGAAAGGTTTGGAAAAAATAACCAAAAATATGAAATTAAGACCGACATGTTAAAAAGTCAGTTACTATTGATAAGGCAGCATAAGGCGGAACAGCATGTTTCCATAGCTACCCAACGGGATATTTAACGTCTTTAGAATCAATAAAGTCCAAGACAAAACGTTGTGGGCCTCAACATACACTTCTGCAATACTGCATGGGATTGTTTATTGGTTATGTTTTCTGTTGCTTAGCCTGCAGAGAAAAGGACTTGTGTACACTTCGCCAACAAGTTTGTTGCTAATGTTTTATGCAAAGTCAGGTGCAACAAGCAGCAAGAAAAGCAGCAGGTAGAGCAGCAAGTAAACAGTTTATTCGAAGCCGGTCGCCCGTCTAACCCAACAAACAAAGAAGCGTCGCGTCGCGTAACGTTCAGTCGCCGTGGCGTCGCATGGATCGACTCTAAGCCAAGCCAAGTCAAGCCGAGCCAAGCAGCGTAACTAAATGTTAATAGTATGTAAGAAGGAATGTTTCGCCACAGCATAGGGCTGGACTGCACAGCGAATTACATTGGTAGCGTGTTCTGCTTCGAATGTGTTTTCAGGGCTATAAATTCAATCTATATCGAATTAATCGATTATAACTCTGTCGGCATTGCGTTTCCGTTTCCGCAACAGGAAAAATTCAGACAGACGGACAGGCAGGCAGTCATAGAGCAACGGGCGAAAGCAAACAGTCAGGACATAGTCAGGCCTAAGCGCCCTCAGTTCAGCCCACTACACGCAAAGGCACAACTAAAAAACATGCATAGGGAAAACGAAAACAACAACAACAACCAGCAGGGAAAGACAAGCAAAGCAAAGTCACAAAGCGAAAGGGTTAAAGATTTATTAACAACGGAACTGGGCACTAAAGCGCAGTGGCGGAGGCGACACTGGCGCAGTCGGGGGAACTAATAACTATCTCGTCCTCAGCATTGTCAGCGTCTGCGTCTGCGCCGATGTAGGCAGGAAGCGTGCCATGGGTCTTGCTCCCCTCGCTGAGCCGCCGTGCCACCCATGCTCGGCCGCCTTAACGCGTTGACGGCGTCGGTAATGAGCGGAACAAAGCGACGCTGCTGCACTTTGCAGGGATCAGCAATTTTTATAACGTAACAACACGCAAGCCATGACGTTGCTCGACTTCCCTCACATCGCCATATGAATGACAGCGTCGAAAGCGAATTGATTAAATCCTTTTACAAAACACGACAATCAAATTTTTCGTGTGTTGTGTTTGTTTTTTTTTTTTTTCCTTATATCCTTTTCATTAATTCATTTAATTATCAAACGGTAGGAAATAATAGATTCATTTAAATTACCAGTTTTCATTTAAAAAAAAACCTGACGACTGGTTGCAAAACAAAAAATTACAATAAACTTATAGTATTCGTAATTATTAGACCCTGAAAACAGATCATAGATTTACATATGATTTTGGCACAGTACGTATATAATAAAAAATGTGCAAGAAACTTTTTGAAGCTTTTACAGATTTCTTCTTCCCATTTTCAAAATGCCTTGCCTTTCGAAACATCAACTACGATTGAATATAGACAGATTGCCTTCAAGCTATCCTCAAACTGCATAATAGCTAATGGAAATAATATAAAGTCTTAGATCACAGAGTTAAGTAAAAAACTAGAAAGGCAGGGCTATAGTCGGGGATATTCGACTATTTAATACCCTGCATACAATCCAAAATGTAATACATTTTTTTCCGTTTTAATATTTTGTATTCATTATGTAAGGATATGTCAAGAAATAAAAGTTTCTTTTTTAGTAAAAGTAATTTTTAAATGAATGCATATATGGCAATAGCCGCTTGAGGCCAATGAATTTCGTTATAACCCTTAATGATATTCGCATCTTCCTGGATTAGTATTGACTAATGCAAGAGTGACTTAGAAAAGAACATTCAGAAGGATCTAGCTCTTTTTTTAGTTCGCATTTGACTGCTTTGTTACATTCTGTTTTTTGAGCGTATGTCTAAACTTTCAATATTTTCCTTTGCTTCTATATATATTTTTTTTTTTACCACATCTTCGTCTTTCACACAAATCGGATTACTGCTGCATGATATATGGGTATCAGCACCATCTAGTCAAAAACCTCATGTACATTTTAAATGACCCAACTTTTTCCGAATTTTGGCAACTTTTCAGTTAATCTCAAATACCACAAAGAAAATTTCACAAGCTAACACTAAAGATAAACAGCTTCAACAAAAACACGTATAGAATAGGAATAAAGATGACAAATGATAGTTAAGCAAAATTCAGATCCATTCGAGTGTAACAACTAATTAATGTTTGCTATTTCGAACTCATTTGCCACGATTGACCAGCTAGTGCCAACTTACGGCCGAAATTTGCGCTGCTCTAAAGCGCAGTCGCCGCTACTGAGATCGACGTAGGACCACTGTACAGAAAGAGGATATCCGCTTGGACTATGGTAGCTGGGATTGCAAGGAAAACCGTTCGATATCAAAAACTTTATGAAGCTCGCTTTAATTGCCGCCTGGACTTGGCCTTGTTTGATTGCTTGCATGATTATTTGTTTTTGCTTCTAGGGTTAAGTTAGGATGCCTGCTTGCCTGTGTGCCTGCCTAGATGTCAGCTTGCTTGATTGCTTGTCGATGTGGCTATGAATAATGCAGCTGTCAAGCGAGAAACTCTTGCCTTTCGAGCATTGTGAGCGTCCTTTCAACTGCATTGCGCTGTACGCTCAACACTCGACGCTCAACGATTCTCTGAACACATATTTCAATCGCTTATTAATTAATTAAAATCTTGAAGAATAAATATCAATACATTTTAACGAAAAGCGAGCGCATGAGCGAGCGAGCCGGCCGAGTCCAGCGGTGATGAGCGGGGTTATGGTGTTGTCGGGCGAAGCGCTGCAAGGCGAGTCGAGTCTTTGATGGATTGTGCTGAAGGTATGCCATGCACGTAGACCTGCACATACGTGTACATACGTACATATTGCCATGTATATGATATGCGGCTGAATACATATGTACTTCGTCTGCATTACATGGCAGTCGCATGTGCGAGAGTGCGCCTATTTACAACAATAACAACAACAATAGACGAGAAACAACAACAGCGGTCGCCAACGACAGTCACACAATCGCCATGAGGCGCACTGATTTGCCTATATACTCGAACCTCGTACCCTTGTTGTACATGAGCTGAGTGTTATATGGGCGCGCGCGTTCTTCGCAGTCTACATACCATGCCATAGATATGTACGAATATATGTTATATACGTATATACTGTGCAAGTGCATTTCGACCCGCCAAGCGACTTCCGAATTGGAAAACGCGGAGGCGTTGTCCTTTGCAATCGCTGGCTCGCTCGCACCTACAACGTTGCGGCACGAACGCAAGTGGGAAGTCCTTTGTAGGACTCGCATGCGTTAAGCGCACATGCGCACTCGCACGTGACACTCACTGGGAGAGTGGGCGGTGGGCGGTGGACAGCAGACTCGAAGCGCAGTCACCAGTTACTCCGAAACTCGGAATGCTGCCTTACGGAGTCGTTAGCACTCAGCTAGCTGTCGTACGCGTTGCGCCTTCGGAATGTTCGCAGCCGTCAGTGGCCGTTGGCTTTTGGCAGCGGCGTGTCATCGTCTACTGGCTCTGAGCTCGCTTCGCGCTTCAAAATGCCAGCACACACGAAAATCGACGAATAACAGAACACAAAACGAGCGAAACGAGCGAAACGTAAGCAAAGTTTACTGTGTTGAAGTTCACTTGGCGAATTGCCGTCGCCATTTTTTTAGAGTTGGAATTAGCGACGTAGCCTAGGCCGTTACCCAGCATTTGACAGAAGAAGCTTCGCCAGCAACGTCAGGTTCAGCGTCAGCTTCAGTTTCAGCGTCTGCGTCAGCATCGTCCGGCAGTTTGCGCGTTGTTTGCTTTAAAAATCATACTTCAATACGCTTCACAGCTGATTAGGCGCCCGTCCGGACCAAGGCACGTCAAATACAATTAAATATGCCCAAAAGCATTTAATGAGCATTTGTTTAGTGTCCATTCCTACGCCCAAGATTGTGGCGGCAGTAGCTCAGCTCTGCTCTACACTCTGCTGCTGCCTTTGCTTGTTCATTTCGACGATTTTATTTTGTTTATTCTGCCTTAATTTTGTTTTTTTTTTTAATTTTATTTCTTTTCTTGCATACCCATATAGAAATCGAGCAGCATCAGCGCCAATTAACGATGCATGAAGCATGGCCGGCTGCCACACACTTCCCACTTTCAACTTTCCGCTTTTGTTCGATTCAGACAGAAATCAAGTCGCTGTCAAATATTGGCTGTCTTTGGCTTACTTGCCTACATTCTGGTTTACTTCGACTTTTGTTGTTCGCCGAAATTGAAAAATAAACAAGTTAGATTTCACCAAAAAAAAAAAATAATAATAATAAAGCAAAAGTCCGCGGAAAACACAACAAAATGAAACAAAACAACAATACGAGAAAAACCAAAAAAAAAAAAATAAAACGAATCAAAAAATAAGGAGCGGACAGGCTGCGAAAAAATCAAATTGGAAAGTAAACAATAAGCAAAGAAACCAAAGCGTAACAAAACGAAAACGTAAGGAAACACTCGAGACAAGGGGATGAATAATTAGATTTCTCAGTCCTCAGTTCTCAGTCTTCAGTACTCAGTCCTTGGTGTCTCAGCAGCGACGGAGTCGCTAATTTCATTGTTTTTGTAGTTATTTTTGAAATGATTTCCCTCGTTTTTATTTATTTTTTGGATTTTTTTTTTTTGTTTTTGATTTTCGAAATTTTTTTAGAAATAAAATTTTGTTTTTCTCCCTTGCCTCGCCGTGACTTTTGCAATGTCTTTGGCGTTCACCTCAGCCTTAACTGCCATCTGAGTCGTATTAGACAAACGGGGGGTGGAGACAGCATTAAGGACACAGCGTTCCGTAGTCCTCTTCATTTTCCTTTTTTTGCTTTTGTCTTTTTTTTTTATTATTAGCATTATTGTTTTAAGGCGTTATTGCGTCGCTTGCATCGCCTCCGTCAGCATGCAAATCACAAATTGACTAATGGCATCTGAGTACGCAATAAATTGAACAGCGCGACGAGCGAATTACTTCAAACACTGGCAAAAATGTTTGGATTTGCCTTAAGTTTAGAATAAAGTAGCTTAAATTTCATGCTGACACAAGATTCACTTACACAGCCATCAGTCTATTCACCATTAGCTTCAAGATCTTCAACAGCATTATAACATTTGTGTGTCTACTTGTAAACTGATTTTTAAAAACAATAAAAAAGTTAAACCAAAATAAGTTAATAATATAATTAAATTGCCTGATCTGCTCAAGATATATTCGCTAGCCCATGGGTAAGATTTTATTAATTAATATGAATATCGAGGATCACCTGCATTAGGCAAAGCTTTAACTGATCACGCTGAGTGTCGCTTTAAAGATGCACAACTGATGCGTTAGGATAAATAATCGAGCACACATTTAATTCGAAAGCACAAAAAACCAAAATATCGAAGCATAGCCTAGTACAGTGAATCCAATGCCGTATTCCAAATCAAAAGATGTTCAGTTGAGGCTTTCTGTTAAGGTAGAGGGTACATTTTTGAGGTCTTTCATAAATAAAGAAGTGCATAGAAGAAAAAAGAACATCAACGGTGTTTAGAGAGTTGAAAGCAATCTGCTCAAATAATCCAGTTTCTTGTTTCTTTTGTCTAAGAAACTAAAAGATAATAATTATAATAAACTCCTACATACTATCATTTTATTTGGAATTAAGAGTTCTTATATGTCATGAATAAGAAAGCATTACCAGACAGAGCAACAGTTTTGTGTTTGCTTGTTTGAACTTCATATCATTAAATATATAAAATATTTCTCTAAAAAAAACGACAGTAACGAAAAATTCGTTTTTAACAGAATGCGCTACTCTAATTCATATTAACCTTAGTCTCTAAGCATTGTAATCTATTAAAAACTTTAGCCAACAAGTTAGTAAATCATGACTCAAGACCTTTCTAGAATTAAAAATTTGAAAATACGCAGGAACGTATGGTAAATAAATAAATTGTTTTACTTAAACAAATTCCATTGAAGTTGTTGTCAAATGGTATGAACATCGTCATAAGAAAAAAAAACCACCAAGTCGTTAAAAAAATCGAATACAACTAAATGAGTTTCAGACAAGGAAAACCAATCCGGTTAAAACAAAAGATGAAATAAAATAATCAAAAGTTATGTTCAAAAATTACTATTTATTGTGCACATATGTATGTAGGCTGCATTTCTCGCCTGGATAAGCCATACTCATCTTATATCCTGCGCATACAAATTGTTCTCACAGTTCCGATGGCCTACGGCATTTTAAAGACTTTCGGTCACATTAACAGCATATTTTCGTTGCCAACCACTAATGTGCCCTTTTCGAATTGACTAGACTGGACTGAACGGGACTAAACAAAATTTGTACGAAATTTGCCAAAATGAAACAGCGAACGTGGCCGGCAGTCGCCCCGTTCGGTCGCTGGACACTTATCGGCGCTGGTCGCTTTTAATGTGATTATCTTGTACGGGGCATGTCGAATGTGTCGAATTTGCCGTTATCGAATAAGAAACAGAAATGACAGCAATGGGCAGGCAAGGGCCATGTCGTATGCAGCAAATGAAAAGACAGTCAGACAGACAGAACGAAAGAAAGAAAGACAAACTAGACAGCCAGACGGACATCTTGATGGACCTTTGGCGATTGTTATTGTTACATCATGATGATGATGTCAGAAAAACAATACAAGATAAAGCGCACGGACCCTCTCCACTCCACGCCAGTCACACACGCACATATGAAGCACAGGCGCATGGTAAAGGCGAACGCACGACAGTCTATGAGTTTGAGTATATGGAAGCTAAGGGGCCAGAGCAGACAGGACGGGTGCGCCAGCTCACAATCGATGCAGGATACTCCTGGCATAGCAGTCCGCATGGGACAAGTGCAAAAATAAACTTTTCACTTGACCATTTTGTCAAACAGCCGCTTCTTCATCTTCATCGGCTTCATCTTCATCTGCTTCATCTTCGTCTTGTACTTCTAGCTGAGTTTGAGTTAATACGAGTCTGGGTTGGACTGCGTAGTCGTCGCATTGTGTGCAGCACACAGATCGACTGTCTACAATGGCCAGGATAATACAGCGTATAGCACGAAATCGCCCTCGGGGAGCATCCACCGCACCCATAGTGCACTGGAGGGCAATGGAGGAGGCAATGCAAAATCACAGCAAGAAATCACAATTCAATTGAAAATATTTTCACTACGTTTTTGGTGTTGTTGTTGTTGTTGCTAGTACTCTGTGTCTGTGAATTGTCGTATCGAAGCGAATGCCAACTGGAAAACGAAGCCAATCGAGGCGAGCCCAAGCAAAAGAACTACAATGAAGAAGAAAAAGAAGAGAGTTACCAAGGAGCGACGCATTTGGGATGCGAAAACCAGGCTCGAGGGTGCTCAACAATAAATTTATGACATTCATTAGAACGTCAGATTAAGAAATCTCGAACATAAGCAGCTGACGCCATTTGCCAATACGACAAAACCCCAGCCAAGCGCCATCCACCGCCATCCTCCGTCCGCCACCCGCTGCACACAAACACGCCGTCAGCGCCACTGCCGCAGCCACAGCCAAAGCGAAAGCCAAAGCCAAAGCGAAAGCCAGCGCCATCATAAGTTCAATACACAGGCAAAGAGTGGATTTTCTTGTTAAGCAACTTACCGTGAGTGAGTGACTCGCTGGTTGAGCTGTAAGGTCCATTCGGTCGCCCGGACGCTTGCTTCGCAGAAGTGACAACGAAAAAAAAAAAAAAAAAAAACTGGCAAGTGGAAAATTGTAAAAGTCTGCGCAAGGAATTTAATGTCGGGATATTGAAAGTCACTTTAAAACAACGACGCAGTTGTGCCACGAGCTCACCGGGAGTTGGGGCCTGGGTCACGGAAGATGGGGTGGCCAGCGCCCGCCAGCCCTGACATGTTCGCCGCAAAAGACGCGCGGGCAATGACTAAGCCTGCAATGTGGGCAGGTGGTGCGCACACTGCGCGCCTTCAACGTGCGAACGTGCAACACGGCACAGCGGACACGGCGACGGAGTGGGCTGTGAACTGTGGACTGTGCGCTGCGCCGCCCGATGGTTCATAATTAAGTATGCGGTTTACACATAGAATTCGAATGCGAGCCCGAGTCGAGGCAAGCCAAGTCAAGCAAAGCCAAGGCAAGCGAACACTTATTGCGCGGTATATGGTACGTAGCACACACAACTGTCAACTGTCCTGGCAGTTGGCTGGCATCGCTGCGTGTATTGGCGGTTGCGCGTGTGGGGAAAACGTTCAGTTTAATGCAAAACGGTTTGGTTTGGTTCGGTAGAGCTCGGCTCTGGTTGCGTTTAGTTTAGTTTGGTTTGCCTTTGGGGCAAGTGCGAGGATTTATGTGCACGACAAACAAACGACCACCGCAGGACAAGAAAGCGCTTAAGAGCAACGGTGAAAACGCGATGCGACGCGATGCGATGCGTACGCGTGTGTTTAAAAGAAGCGGGCTGCGGGTTATATTTTGTCCGCGCAACAATCTAAACAGCTGCCAAAGACAACAGGCAGCACAGCCACAGCCACTGCCACAGCAAGGACAGCAACAACGTTGAACGACAACAACAACCCACACCCGGCAGCTGTCCAAGACAGCCCAGAGACTAACGAGTAAACGGGAAATGAGAAAACTGTGACTTAGCCTCAGACTAAGACGGCGACTGAGACTGAGACTGAGACTGAGACGGAGATAAAGGCGATGGCGAAGGCGGAGACGGAGACGGAGTCGAAGGCAGAGACTGAACATCGATGTGCGTTTTCGTCTTCATCGTTCTCATATTCACCCCGCAGCCGTTGCAGTCACCGACATGGACCTCATCTTCGTAGTTGTCGTCGTTTCTTTGCAGTTGTTTGCGGTCGCGGTCGACATTTGGGACACATTTACGTTTATTCAGTATTCAGTAGGAAACTTTGTGCATTTTCCGACCGTATGCTGTTATTGCTGGCATATTTTTTGTTGTTTTTGTTGTTGTTGTTATTTTTGTCCTCCACGACCATATTTCTATGTTCATATCTGGTGTTTGCATATCTGACGGCGCTGTTTTTTGGACACAGGACTTAGGCAATGTTTGTCCCCAGTTCATTTATGCCAGTGCGGCAGCTAAGCGCTGCCTGCGTGTGTGCTTCGGCTAATCAACCAAAAACGAATGAAGTTATCAGCACCAGCAACCCACGGCCATGCCATCCTCATAGCCCTGTTGTTCTCTAACGCTCACAGACACCGCGAGATGTGCAAATATTTAAACGGCAGCCAATTAAAGCGCTTAGCAGTTACTTAAAGACCAACGGACTTTAAAAGGCAACGGAAGCTGCAGAGTCACTATTGGAGCATACCTAGAGCACCTTATACAATATGAATATATACAGAAAGATCCTTGAAATATATGCTTATGTTTATCGAAGCTATCGTTTTGCTTTATTTCTTTGGCCACCGCCTCGTGTTTGACGCAGCTATTCCAGCTGCGAGCGAGCGCACAATGCCACGCTGCGCTGATAACGTAATCAGGCCAAAACGCAAACTCAATTAGATAGTCAATCAGCGCTATTTGGCACCACATAGCAGCCGTACACAGCGCACAAGTAACGGCTGATAAAAAATGTTTACAAAAGCAGAGCAGCAGGCAGGAGGAGAATGCCATGGAAAAGGAAAAGTTCGCGACAAACGCGACGCATACATTAAAACGCGACATCCATGCGCGCATATTTAGGCAAGCATTTGTCAGCCACGTAGGGTGTGCGCCTCTATGGAATGGTATGGTATGGTATGCTGCCATGGGCTAATATACATGTAACTCGCATATGAGAGGCAATAAAAAAAAAAAAGCAGAAAAAAGGAAACAAAACGAGAGAGAAGTAAGCATGCGAAATAAGTGAATAAATAAAATATACACTCAAATACGCGTAACGACCTCATTAGCATAATAACGGTAAGTAATGGAAGAAAAATAACATTAAACAACACTTTATGACTTTATTTTTTTATTTTTATTTGATTTTTTTTTTCTTTATGCCACCGTCTGCTTTCACTCGCGCAGCAGCACCAATCCAATGGACTTTCATTTTTGTTATTTTGTTATTTTTTTTTTATGGCAAATTCTATTTTATGTGGTGTGTGCGCTTGTGTGTATGTGTGCACGCGTGTGTATTTATGCTAAATAACTGTAAATCTGTAAGAGGCAAACACACATGCATTATTCATTGCCAACGAAACATGAAGAAAAAACAACATAACAAAAAACCATAACGAAGAGCGGCTGGGAAGAGCAGCAAATCGCCAAAAAAAAAAAATCTCAGCCAAGCATTTCAATCAAAATCATTAAAATTCTGTTGTTACATGGCATTACCTAATTCTATGAGAATTTTTCTATTTTCTTTACGTGTTTTTTTTTCCTCTTCTTCTTCATTCTCAAACTTCTTCCTTTTTCTCTAACAGTTATTTATAAGCAGTTTGTTGTTTTATTTCCGTACTTGCCATTCAATTCGTCCGAGTAATTTTTATAATTTTCTGCCGCCTAAGCCACTGCCAACATAACTAACAAAACAAATCAAATCAAAAAAGAAAAAAAGTGCCGAACCCTCACCATTGTCACCTGCTCTGTGGACGCCGCTGCATGCCATTACACCATGCTCGGCGTGCGACAACCCTTCGCCCGTGCCGCGCTCAACGTGTTTATTTAGGTCTGAGCTAATAAAAAGGCTTACCATCTCAATAAAAGTATTTAACACAAGCGTTTTACTACTTAAAAATTTCGTTGAAATGCGCACCAAACGAACCCGAACCCAAACTCGAACTCGAACCCGAACCTGAAGCGAAAGCTGTAGCTGTAGATGTAGCTGAAGTTGAAGTTGAAGCCATAACAACCCACACCCATTCAGGCGCACAACGATGCAACCTTCAGCCATTACATGCTCGAATGTCCCTTTGCTGGCGTGCTTCTTGAGGCACTCACTGGCGGCAGTACAACGCCGAAGGCAGCAGGCAGAAGGCGCAAGCATCGTCATCGTCATAGTTGCATAGCACAAGTCGTGAATAGAAACACAAACACATTAAAAAAATCGAAAGAAAAAAACCAAAAACAAAAAAGAGAACAAAAACAAAAAACGAAGAACATAAAATAAAAAACGAAAGTTGTAGAAAAATAAATCCCTTAATCTTTGAAAATGCTACACAATTACCACGACACAGCAACAACACGAACACGAACACAATTTAAGCCAACAACGTGCGCCAGTGGTCCAAGGCACAAGACAGGACACAAAGCTCAAAACCTGAAGCCAAAGCCGAAGCCGAAGTCTTCTGTGTCATGTGATACCGAACGTTGTTGCTGATACCTCAAGACTGACAATGACCCTTTCTGTCTTGGCTGGCAACAGCAGCAGGAGCAGCGGCAGGAGCACAAACAGCAGCAGTATCCTTTTTTTTCTATGCTTTTGCGTACTTACACGGCAGGGTCAGGCAAGGGAAAAAGGATTGTCGTATATTTCTGAAATTTTTTTCTTTTTTAATGCTGACTTTATGCGTTGCTGCCCGCGTGTTGTTTTTGCTGTTTGTTGTTGTTTTTGGTGTTATATGACCGGACCAGTTGACTGTTTACAAAACCATTTACAAAGTGCGCGCCCGCACCGTGCACCACACGGTCGCCCTCTACACACAATCCAATAAGCATCTTTGCTTTTTCTTCGCTTATTTTTTTTTCTTCTATTTTTTTTTTTTTTTTCATCCTGTCTAGGTCTTTACACTATTTTTCTTGTCCATTCTTTATTTTTGTTTTATTTAATGTTTACTGCTTTGTCTCAAAGCGTCTAACTGGCAACAAATCAAATTTGCATACTATTATCAGTTTTAGCTGCTTGATATGCACCGGAGACGTGGCACGCAGACTGGTCTAACGGAAATCCATAAGGATGTATTAGTCAAAGGAAACGATATGGGCAAACAGAAAATCGCAAAATAAAAAAACAGGCAAAAGAAAAAAAGGGCCAAAATAAAACGAAAGCCAATGAAATCAAAGCAAAGGGCTAAGCAAACAAACTGAGTAAGCTGCAGATGCGGGTGCGGGTGCATGTGAGTGTGAATGTGAGGATGAGGATGAGGGCGAGGGCGAGGGTGAGGGTCGTACTTACTAATAACATTACTAATGCCAATCGACATTGCTGTTGCTGCTGTTGATGCTGATGATGATGCTGATGCTTCTGCTCTGCTACTGCTGCTGCTGCCGCTGACAAGGCAGCACTTTCACAATATACGCGTAATTGCATGTTCATGCTAATAATGATTGATTGTCGAAATGACGTTGCGTAGGCAGGGCAGTGAATTTTGCTAATTGCGAAACTATGATGTGCGTCAATGAGGTCCTGTCGGGCGTCACGCCCCAGCCGCACCAACGCTGATCGTCAATTTGTCATTAATGCAACTATTAGCGAAGTACACCAGACACGGCTCAGCTTGTCCCGTCGCGACATCGACAGCGTCAGCAGCAGCGGCATCTAAATGAAATTAAGCAAAGCCAAAAGCAATCGAAAGCCTACGCGAATGTAGCTGTAGCCTCCCCCGCTGCACCACCCCTGTGCCGGTCGCGGCACAACTAACCAACAATAATAATTAGGACGACTGCGAGAGAAGAGGAACCATCACAGGAATGTATCAGAAAAATCTACTTGGCAAAGTAATTAAATAATATCAACGTATGACTGCCAGCCACAGCAATGTAACTTTGTGCCGGTGTTCGGGTGGCGGGGTACTGCATACTGGTTGCTGGATGCTGGATGCTGGGTTACTGGGTACTGGGCTCTGGGTTACTGGGGTACTGGGGTGACTGCCGAAAATTATGACGATTGTTATTGCATATTCTCCCCGTGGTGGTTACGTAATGACTGATGGGACTGATTGAGGATGGAGTGCATAATTGCGTTGGTCGCACACCCTTTTCATTTTTTTTCCTTTTTCATTTTCTTATATACTTTTTTTTTTCTTTCTACGCAATCACTCATACGCATAGCCATATTACATATGTGTGTTTGTGTGTGTGTGTGAGCCTGTGTATGCCATTGTTATAATGAAAATCGACGTCTTTTACGGTGTTGCACCTTTCATATCCAAAGAGAATTCACCTAACTGTTGTTATTACTATTGACGTTTCTGGTGTTGTTGTTGTTGTTGGTATTGTTTGTGATTTTGACATGTCGAAATTGTTATGACATGCTGATATGGATCTAGGTCAACTTTTTCGTTTCTAGGTATTTTACCTTGCTTTTCTGAGAATATGCTACGCAGACAGCATTTACTTTGTATTAATTGACATTTCTACTGACAGTTGCATTACTCAATTTTCTTACATATAATTTTCATTTCATTTCATTACTTTTGGATTAATAACTTTACATCAATTATTATAGCAAGATAAAAAATATCAAATATCAATACCCTATACCCGATTTCAAATAGAAATTCAATAAAAATTGGTTTCCTTCAAAATTTTGTATTCATTAATTAACGTAATCTCAAGAAACAAAAAATTTTCTTAGTAAAAGTAATTTTTCGGAAGAGCGCTCCTATGGCAGCTATATGTTATATGTTGAATGTGGAGAATCAAAATAAACTCGTTATGCCTATGGGTTAGGAGAGTCTTCGTGCCAAATTTGGTGCTTGTAGGTCGAACCGTTTTCGAAATGAGTGCGTTCATAGAGACAGACAGGCAGACTGACATAACCAGATCGACTCGCCTTTCGATGCTGATCATGAATATATATACTGTGTGGGGTCTGACACGCCTCTTTCTGGCTGTCACATACATTTTCATAACTTTAATATACCCTTCACCATTTTTTGATACTTGGTATCAAAAAATAAGAACAACAATACAGTATAATAACGACGAACAAGGATGGATATTAGCAACAAAAAAGCAAAGAATATGACATTATATTATAAGAATAAAAATTAATTCTCAAACCTATGGTTGAAAATAGCAACAGCATGAGAGTAAAAACTACTGTACTAGGTTAAGGATTGCATCAAAATAAGGAAAAATCTGCATGTGTGACCTGCAGTCACAGCATACCTCACTTTCGTAGCTATATAAAGCGAGTCATTAATTGCAAACTTTTTATTTTTCATCTTTTCATTCATTCATCTTTATCAATCAAGAACGTATTTGAAATGCAAGCTTAACTCAAAAGCTCATTGAAGCCCTATGCTAAACATTTCAGTGCCATCACATGGTTACTGGTTTATTTCCGCATTTATGCCTTAAATAGAAATCACACGAATTACTGAAACGACGATTATGTATGTTAAGTATACAAAACTTTTCACTTTTAATTTATGTTGAGCAATTCTAAAGCTAGTCTTCCATCGCATCGTTAAGCGATGAAACACCTTCAATAAAACTGAAAAAGCATTCTCATAAAATTCGCGCACAATCCAATAATAAAACTAATCAGTTTTAGAAAGAAAAACAAAAGGAGACAAGAAAACAAAACAATACAAGATAAGAAAACTCATTCGAATAAAAATAGAAATAAAAACATAATTATAGGCGATTTACGTCAATATCCATAAATAAAATGAAGCGACTTAAACAGCCAATAATAAAAATAGCATTGAGTAAAACAACAACAGCTACAGTGACAACAACAAAAAGAACAACAATATCAACAGAGGCAAGTGCTGGATAAAGGTAAACAATTTCAATGCCTATTTAATTTCAATAAATAGCAAACCAGCCAAGCACACGCCAAGTCAAGCCAAGCCAAGCCGAGCGAAGCCAAGTCACCCGTTCAATATTCGTCAGCCTTATGTCACAACGGCGGAGCAGACCACACTCCACAAGCCCTGGCAAAGCAGTGAACCAATGAAGCAGTAAAGCACTGAAGCAATGAAGCGCAGGTTAAACATTGTTTGCCCAACAAAGCCGAAGGTTATGACATACGTGCAGTACAGGCTGGAGTGGGCTGGAATGGAGCAAAGCAAGTGCCAGAGAACGACCGACACACATGCGCTGCATTTAACTAATCCATGACATTAAAGGCATTCACCTGTGCGACGTAAAAGCGAAATATTCTCCACGGCAGGGTAGAACGCCAACGCCAACGATTACGATGACGACAACAATGGAAACGCCGACGACGGCAATGAGGACTATTAGGATCAGAAAAGCATTCAACACGAACTCAAGCAGTCGACTTGTGCCATTATCATCATCATCGTCATCATCATCATCGTCATCGACATTAGCAGCAAGAGCAGCAACATCAGGAGCAGAAGCATAAGAGGTGACGGTTTCGGTGGCATTCGCAACATCATCATCATCATTCGCTACGACTCGGGTTATGCGATTAAAGCAGAAAGAGCAACAGCAAACCACTCAAACGGAAATTGAATTGAGCAATTGTAAGTGTGCGTCTTTGTAAATGGCAAACTGAGTTCCCCTGCCGCCGGCAGCTGCAGTCGGCTGCGCACCTTAGCGAAAGTTGCTTGCGTAGTTTGTCAATTGCCGCAACATATCAAATGATTTGCTTCCAAATGATTTGATTTGAATTGACTTAACTCAACTTGACTCAGCTTGGCTCGTCTCGCTGCAGAACGCAGAGCATTCAGCCCCCATCCGCGGCACATCGCTTGCTACGACGCTTGTCTGATGCTTGCCTGCTGCTTGCCTGCTGCTGACATGCCAATAGCAAATTGCCAAAGAAATATGCTCATGGCACGTAAAAGGGATATCATCAATTGCAACAGAGCGTTCGAACCCGTAAAAAAAATTGCAAATAACTCAACAAAGATTTCCTTAAAGCCACGCGGCTAAATAAAAATTATAGTAAAATTAAATAAACACATATATACAATATGCAGAACGTTCTTTCTAGTCTATTACATAAATATCTATTTATTGTGGTTTAATCTAAATTGGATAAAACGTTGCGTTGCGTTGATCTAGAGTATTGGTTCCAAGGCAGGCGACTGCTCTACTTAGTAATCCATCTGACCACAATTGACCTCTACAAAAGAAAATTTTAAGTGGATACATTAATGATATATTTATTACAATAGGTGTTATTTATTATGATATATTTTTATTGGTTTGAGAGACAAAACGGAGAATAATTTTAAGCTAAAATATGCATATTTCTATATATACATGGTATTATATATATATTTCTATTTACTTTTTTATGTATAATTACGGCAAAGCACCTTTGGCGTTAATACTTGCAAATTCATGTAACGAATATTGTTTTATTAAAAGTCAATCTAGTTGGAAGACAAACGCATTGTAAACTGTAATTAACACGTGCGCAAAATTTTCAGCACAACAGAGACGCACAAAGTGACAGCCGGAGTAGACTCACTCTTAGCCGAGGAACTCACAGCGAGACGAGGGGATTGAACGCAAGAATAAAAGGAACTCGTTGGCAAACAATGTTTGTTTATAGTGTTTGCGGTTAATTAATTCACATTTACACCTGTTGGTGGCAAAAAGCTTCAATCGTACGTTCACATCAAACCCCAACCACAATCCCAATTGTGACTCCACTACACTCTTATCCAGTCGCTGGCTGGCTCATTTGCTCAGTTGCTCATTTGTTCGCTCGTTTGCTCATTTGCTCATTCGCTTTTAACACAGTTCATATGCCGCAAATTAACTGCAACAACAACAACAAAAACAACTACAAACGTAATAGCAACAGCGACAGCAACAATTGGCATACATTGGACTTAAAGGCTGTAAACATGCAAGACAACAAACTGCGGCATCGCTCAGACGAGCTGCTGCCAAGGACATGCGGGCGCAGCAGGTGCAGGTGCTCAAAGCTCGAAGCACGTTGCTGGATGGCGGCTTGTAGGCTGCGCGTTAACTGAAAATGCGCTTAATTCAAAGTCAACAAGTCAGCCACTGGCAGTAGCAGCAGCAGCAGCAGCAGCAGCAGCAACATCAACAACAACAACAGCACAAAGAAGTACAAAACGCAAATTTCGCACATATTTGTGTCGCACTCCCAGCGGCACTTTTCCAACACGAACACCAATGCCAAGCCATAGCCAAAGCCGAAGCCACTTCAGCCGCCTGAGCAGCCATCTGCATGGCCCAATACATGTGCAACCAATCCACACACCCGCCCAGCCAGTCACATGTTTTGCGATAGCTGTCAACACATGCCCCGCTGCTGTCGACACCATCGTCGTTGCCCCAGCCCCTGCTGCTGCCGCTGCCCTTGGATTTTGCCATTGCCTGTGCCTGCGCCTGTGCCTGCGCCTGTGCCCTCGCCTGTGCCTTTCACACTTTCGCACACTAATTCCTGTCAACGTCATTAACAACAAAAAGAGAAGCGTTCAAGCGATGGCAGCAAACGAGACGTCAAAGAGCGTGCGAGGCGACTAAAGCGACAATTGAAGCGGGTAGCGGTGGCAATAGCTGGCCGCAGGTGGGACGGGGGTGGCTGAATGTGCAATGGCATATAAGGTCGCCTGCGCAACAGGCGTTAATTGCGAAATAAACTTCCATTTAACGTGCACACACATGTCCATGTCCATATACGCCACTGTAAGGCCATGGCTGCAGGCATAGGCACGGACTTGGGCGGGGGCAGAGGCAGAGGCAGGAGCACAGGCATGAGCTGGGGCGTGGGCGTAGGCATGGGCGTGGGCGTGGCAAGGGGTAGTGCTAGGCAAAGCAAGTCGGCGCGCACTGCGGTCGCCATTTGCGCTGACCGGAAGCACCTCGACAAATTCAGACATACACGCGCCAAAAGAGTCGACCTGCCAGCCAAGCGCACATATGTCGTCATCCACATCCACAACCACATCCACGGCCCCAACTTATCGCACTCACTCGGCCAACTCATGGTCCACCGACCATGCGAACGAACGCATGGCCGCCCTGCCACCCGTTCCCCTGCCAACTTTGTCGCTGTCCAGC
Source organism: Stegana nigrithorax (assembly GCA_037044495.1). Taxonomy (NCBI): domain Eukaryota; kingdom Metazoa; phylum Arthropoda; class Insecta; order Diptera; family Drosophilidae; genus Stegana; species Stegana nigrithorax. Next base: position 90,154 of record JBAMBQ010004791.1, on the reverse strand, counting down.
CGTGCACTGTTTAACAGCGTGATTTACTGCGGTCACTCGCCGAAGGACTTGCTCGCTGCCTACCTGCCGTGCCAGTTGCCCTCGACTCAACTCGAGTCTCGCCCATTCCACGCACTCGGACCGTCCGCTGTGGTTGCCCTCAAATGACCACTGGCAGAGCGCATAATAATGTTTAATTTGAGGTAAATACGTTTTTGTTTTAACGCTGCCCAGTTTTGCGTTTTTTCTTTTGCTTCGCCTTTTTTCGCCAGTTCGCTTTGTTTTTGGCGACCTTAGTGTTTATTGTTGTCGTTGTTGTTGTTGCACGAGTCTCTCCAGAGGCTGGAACTCATTGTAAATACACTTCCGTTCGAGTCTGGACACAGGCACGGACACGAACACAGACACGGACATGGACACGCGGAGGGACTTGGACTTAAACATGGACAGGGAAACGGACAAGGACAATGCGCAATACGCAGACTGCCCGTTGGGCGAAAGTGCATTAAATGTTCTCGCATCGCAAGCTGAACAAGTACACAATCATGTACGCATACCCGCACAGCCCAATCCCATCCGAACACCGAACACCGCACATTGAACACATGCGTCAGCGTCCATGCAATAAAAAAATAAATGAGAAAAGCGAAAAAAGCAAAAAAAGCGAAAAGTAAATGATTACAGCTCGAAGAAAAAATAAATAAATTTTATCCACAGTCGACTTACAATACACACAGAAAAAGCGCAAGGCTCAACTGCAGACTTGAAGTTAAGCAACAGCAGCAGTCAGCAGCAGTCAGCAGCCCAACGCGTGTTGGGACACCTTCGACTATAAATGAAATTGCTATTAAAAAGAAAAAGAAAATCAATAACACCACACTAACTTGCCACACTCGCTCTCACTCAAGCTGCCTAAATTCAAAATCCGAAATGCGAAATTTCAATGCACCTTGCTGCGAGATTTATCTGAACCTCAAAACATGTTTTTTTTAATTGTTTGGTTTTTTTTTTCCATTACTAGCAATTCGTTTGTTGCTTGAATTTCGTGGTATTGTAACACATAACTGTTTTTGTATGCTTCCAAAGTAACTCTAAAATTGTATTCTGTCAGACGCGAAAATATTTAGTCTATGACAGTTGCAAAGGAACCAAAATTCTTGTCAGGCTAGCAAGTATTGTGATTCACCATATACACGAATAAATTTAAAAAAACTCCAATTAAAAAATTAACTCATTTTCAATTATTTTTTGAAACAAAAGAATTTTTCAAAACTGATATAAAAAATACACACCGGCACCAATGGCCACATATTGGTTATACTAAGCTAGTTAGCATGGTCTAAGTTGCTCTGGAATCTTTCCCTTTGCCCTGTGAAAGTTAAAGGTTAACAATAAAATACAGCAAAAAACGAAAAACAATTTTCAAAAAATTTATGTTATTTGTAAAAAAAAGAAAAGCATAAAATAAAAAAAGGAGATGTAAGCAAAAGCATCACGACTAGCCAAACACATGCCAGAACTACGTAAAAAGTACAAAAAACCCTTTAGCCATGTCAAACGTTGAGTTTTTCTTCCTCTTTCATCTTCTGACATGCATAAATATGGCTAAGCTTTAAATAGACGGCCTAATCGTTCGTTATATGGTTATAGTATGGATTTTTTGCAGAAAATTTGTTTTTATGTTTTTGCATGCTTGACTTGCATTGTCGCGGCGTTTGCCGGTCGGCCGTCGGCCGCCGTCTGTGGCATGCCAAAAAACGAATGCGCGACAAAAAGCGCCCACAGACAGCATTGTCAGAGAAATTTCTTTTGTCGAATCGTGAAAGGCTTCAAAGTCAAAGGCTGACGCGGACACACTGCGTCTGGACTATGTTTGGCGTTGAGGCCGAGACTGGCCAGAGTCGGCATGGCGGCTCTTTGTTTTTGTGCTGAGTACGACGTGTGTAACAGTTACCATATACGTTCACCCGTCCCCATGCATTCGTACAGCATTGGCCAGACCTAAGCAAATGCATAGCCTCTCCACTCCACTCCACTCCCCGTATAATCGCAGCCAGCTCACAACATATTGGCTTGGCGTTGTATGGTATGCTTTGTTTTCATTGTTGCCTAGTCGGAAAATGGACCGGAAAACGTTGAGCCATTGTTGCTCGACAGTGGACGCATCGAACCGAAGACTCGTTTATTTTCATATACGTTGCTGGTCTTTTATATTAATTTAATTATTTTAAGTCAAGCAAAGGAATCACGAAAGACGACCTCACCAAAGCCAATTTCAAACTTTATTGTCTCATTTTTTGCCTCATTTTGTTTTGTTTGTTTTCATTTCGTTTCGATTCATTTTGTGTTGTGTTGTTGTTTCTTTGGTTTTGTTTTGTTTAAGCCTGAACTAAATGAGAAAAGGAGAAACGAGAGTTATGTTCTGTCAGGTCGCGAATAAGCATATCAACTGTGCCTGTCAATAAAAATCAGCAAAGCACAGACGGCGCGCACCAACTGCCAAAATGCAAATAAAATTCTCGCGTAGGCGTTTTCTGCACATTTCTTAGCCAATTTGCCAAAGTGTTTTCTTGGCTAACGAAACAACGAATAAACGAAAACAAACTGCCACAAGCCACGAAATCGACAGGTAGGCACGCCAGCAAAGGGCAGCCACAACTGCGCCCAAGACTGCAACTAAGACGGGAAGGCTGGGTATGCGGCTGACGTTGTCGGCACCGGTGCCAGGTACCAGCCAACAGCCAACAGCCAACGATGGTCGCAAAAATATGCGGCATGCATTTTTCTTTCATAATTTTGCGCATTTTTTTGTTTTTGCGATTTTCATATCGCCTGGAAATTGCTTTCTACTTGCTGCTCGCTCCTTGAGCCTGGGCTCATTGGTAATTGGTTTTTGCTTGTCAAACAAAGATTCCCATGAAATGTTGTGCGCATCACAACCCAAACGTGTGTCTTTAAATATTTCGATTTCGGTTGCCTGTGCACAGGGAAACGTCGCAAATGGGCAAAAATGCCAAAATAAATAACCAAAACAAAATCCAAAAAATACAAATAGAAACAAAAAATAAATGAAGAAAACAATAAAAAAAAAAACAAAAAAAAAAAAAACGAAAAATGCAAAATGCAAATGAAGAAGCTAAAGTTGCGGCCGAAAAGTTTCTAATGAAAAGGCGTTACGAAAAACGCATCAGAATAGTTGCCAGCCGCCAGACTAAGTATGCAGCCATGCACACGCCTCTCGCGGCCCTGTCTTGCCATGCATATACGAGTAAATTGGTCTTTTACGGGGACTGGGACGGAGACGGAGACGGGGACATACCTTGGCTGCGTATGCTGTACTACTCGACACTGCTCGGCGCTAATCCTCATTTAATTTTAAAGTTCGAAGGTGTTGAAGATAATTTTTGCGCCACTATGTGCTGCTGTTCTGCACCACCTCTTGCTTCCCACACACTCACACTAACACACACACACACATACACAGACTCACACGCACATACAGACTTGCCAAGTTATGGAGTGTTCGCACATAAAAATATTTTATAGCATACTCCCTGGCTGATGCCCTCGAGTTGCGGTGGCGACGATGCCAAGGACGGCGATGACGACAACGACAACAACGGCGACGACGACGACGACGACGACGTCGGCAACAAAAAAGGATTGCAGACGGAAGCTGAAGCTGTAGCTGAAACTGAAGCGGCGTCTCGGCGTGCATGGGTGGCCGTGTTAAGGTTAATATGGGGCTAACGGATGGAGAGTGGGCATGGATGGATGTTTAGATGGTGGTGGGGGAGGGGGTATATATGGTGCATAAGTGGCGTTACCGCACATCGCCAGATAAAATAATGGTGCCAGACATTGTCTTATGAATAAATTGTTATGGAAATCGAATTAATGAACGCTGTGGAGTCGACTCGAGTTGCGTTGACTCCAGTCAACAGTCTTAGATTGCTGCCGTTGCCGCCGTTGCTGCCGTTGCTGCTGTTACAACGGATTCAACTACCGACACTGAGGCACTCGCTTTTACTTTTGTTTTTGCTTCTGCTTCTGCTCTTGCTTCTGCTCTTACTGTTGCTTTAGCTGTTGGTGTTCTTATTGTTGTTGCTATTGCTGTTGCCGCTGCTGCTGCTGCTGTTAGTGTTGCCTTGCGCCGGTGTGCAAAGGTTAATACCTGAGCTTATTTGTCTCTAACTCTTTCGCTTGTCGTTCGCTTGTTCGTACGTTCGTTTGTTCGTTTTTACGTTCACTTCGTAATTTAATTATGCGTTCACTTTGTGTGTCTTAAAGTTCTTATCTTAAATACTGAGTGGCAAGACTGCCCTATGCCACACCCGCCGCACGGCAGTGAACACACGACATCGCATAATCGCATATGCGGGGGTGCGGGGCTGCGTGGTTGGTGTGTAGGCATTAAATTGCAGAATTTAATCGAATTTCAGTCAGACTCATGCATTTTTGAATAATTGCCAAAGAGCAGCAACTAAGCAGACACTCGATTTAAAGCAGCCAGCCGTGTTTGTTTTTCAGCTTAGACAAAAGGCGAAAACCGTTGACCACATGCGCAGCACACACACACGCTCGCCATGCACACACAACTGAGGCCGGAACCAAGTCTGCTGGCAAGCGGACGCACAAGCGCGGCAGTCGAGTGGCTGAATGACTGAATGACTGACTAACTGACTGAGTGTGCGTTTGTTATATTATTAAGACTTAATCAATACAAAATTAATTCCTGCAGCACAAAATTAAACAAGCACAGACCCAAAAACCGGTCGACTACTTGTGCCACTCAATGCCGGAAATAGGAAATGAGCGCAAAAACAAAACAGCTAACCAAAACAAAAAAAAAAATAAATATAAAAGAAAAGAAAACAAATACAAAACAAAACAAAAAAGGCGAACAGCCAAAAACATTCGACGAAAACCAAAACACGTACAAAGAGCGTCCCGCAAATGACGACCCAACCGAGTGAGTGCTTCGAAAACTTCATTTAATATGAGTGTATCGTGGCTGAAGAGTTTATGCATGTGTGTGTGTGTGTGTATGTGTGTGTGTGTGTATGAGTGCGTGTATTCTGAGGTTTTAATTTATCCCAAATTAATGAAAGCAGCCGCCAAAGGAAACTCCGCCTGCACCGTAACACGCATGCGGTCATTGGGATGAAAGGTGCTCTGCTGCTGATCTAGTGCTGTGGCAGTGGCGAGCGATGCGGGGAGATGCGAGAATATGCGGTAGAGTGGTGGTGATTTAACAATGAAATAAAATTAAGTAAGCTTGGGCTCGTGTGCAAATGAACAGCACGAAAATTGGACGGACTTTGGCAACATGACCACTTCGCTCGACGAACGTACGAACTCGGTGCACACTTGACGGCTGTGCGTGCTTGAGGACGTGTAACAGGCGGAAAGCCTAAACACACACACACCCGAAACCTTGGAGGCCTAAGCTGGTCAATTGGCAACCTCATATATGTGCCAAGCCGCAAGTGCACAACGGACATGCAAGTGTCCTGACCATACGCCAGGCACCACAGCAAAGCCGCTTCCCAAGTCAGTTCCAACTGAACAATGGACACATGAATTTGGCAACATTTTGTTCTCTTGTCGATATGGTGTGCGATCTAGCCTGAGTTCAAAATGCAGATTAATGGTGTCAGGAAGATTAGCGTCTGCCATTGGAATCAGCAAACAGCCAACCCACTGCAAATCAACTTGTGTCTAATTACAGCAAAATGACTTTAATAGCAAAGCCCACAACTTGCCAAGAATCCAGGAGAAACAACACACACACACTCGTGCAGGTATCCCTACAAGCCAAACGCCGGTCCAGAGATTCACAGCCATGCGTCTCCTTTGCCTTTGCTGAGGAAGCAAACAAAGACACAAAAGTCGCTTTTCATTGCACGAAAACAACACAGCCGCAGTCAACTCTTTAGATCACGATGGCCGTGACTGAGGTGCCCAGCCATCTTTCATCGTTGTTTAACACTGAATGGTTTTCTTCTATTTCTGTCGTTTTTTTTTTTTCGTTTTGTTGTTTCCTTCAACGCTTTCATTTACAGCCAAGGCACTCGAAATGCGAAAATGAGCTCCTCTGGCACTTAAAAGAGCTATAATGATACTTTGAAATAAAACACTGAAGATTTTGACGGCTTTGTGTCGACGCTGAAGGACACCCCAGCACACCAAGGTAGCAATGCACGACGTGCGACCTCTTTGACACGTATACCAGTGTCTCAGTTGTTTAAACAAGCGACGTAACGACGCAAAGGAACGCATCAAAATTGACGATTACGTTGTCTTCAGTTGGCTCATCCTTACTCAAAAAAAAAAGTATAAAAATATACAAATAAATAAATAAAGGAAAAAAAAAACCGGCGATTGTAAGTGAAAGCGGGACGAACGCGCGCCTTTTGAAGTTTCGCTGTCTGTCTGTCTGCTAAATTTGTTGCCTTGGTTTCTGATGAAATGCGTTGAAATTATCGCCACGCGCTTGGCTGCTATCAGACCATCAGGCCGTCAGCCCATCAGGCTATCAGCCAAACGGGCTATCACATTTAGTTTCATTCGCTTTTTCTGAATGCTGTAAACATGCAAGGATCGTTTTGCTTTGCGTCGGCGTTGCTAAAAAAAAAAACTGAACGCATAATCCCAAAAATGCTTACGATTTCTAATCATAGGTCTTTCTAAAAATTTCCTTCGATTCTAACCCATACGGATATACAGACTGAGTTTCCAAAAATATAAAAAATAATTACAAAAATCCCCGAGTTTCAATATTCTGGAAAAAATATTCGCGAAAACAAAAGTGCCGAAGTGGATGTTGCGGACAATAGTGCTTTTACCACCAATAGTCTAGAATCATTCATTTCGTTCAATGAAGAAACGACTATGGTCATCAATGAGAACAGCTCATCACCTTACTCTTCGGAAGGACAGCCATTTGATGCAAACATTCACAAGACAGTGATGCTCTAAACACTTTATCTTTCATGGAAAAAAAAAAAATTTTTGGGTACAAAATTTGGAGCTGAAAGGGAGGAAATTAAAACTGGGGTTGAAGCTGGATGCGAAGAAACTAAAATTGGAGAATTCTAATTTTCCTTGAGTTGACGGAACAATAAACTAAAAACCCATTTGAATTAGCTAAATATTGTAAAAACTGGAATTTAAATATAGAAAGAAATAAACTGTCTATTAAGTTTGAAAATAGTTTTTGTTTTATTCGAACATCAAATTAAATAGAGCTTGACGTGTTACTTCGTCGTGGGGTTGAATTGCATTGAATTGAATTTGGAATTCTTCGAAAGAAGAAGGGACCTCAGACCTTTGTCGACTAATCCATTTTTAAATCCCGAATCAGTCTTCGATTTTTATCTTATAGTGACTGTGGCATTTGTTAAACATTGAGTGTCTGGAGTAATCCATCCCTGTTGTTTTGGATCTTTAGGGATTTATCACCAAATTACTTAATGGATATATTTGATTCCCAGTTATCCACTCTTTTGTAGAAGAGAAATTTCGGCTATTTATCGCATACATCATGCATTTTAAAAATATTGTAAGACCTATTATGGCAGAAAGCGCTACAGTTATTTTATTATTATTATTATTTTTTTTTTTTTTATTTAAGAAAAAGAGGACAATTACTGTAAATCACTTGTAAACTTTGACAATACAACTTAACCCTTTAATTGGATTACAATAAATAGAAAAACGAAAATTTGAACAGACTGAGCTCTTCGCATATCCACATAAAATGCGGAACGAGAAAATCGAAGCATCAACAAAGGCGCAACAGTCGAGAAAAAGATAAATAAGAAAACAGCAGAAGCATGAAAAAACACAGGCCGAGCTAAGCATGGATACAGAGATTTGCATATTCGATATGCTAAATGGGCCATAGGCAGACTCAGAGTCAGACTCGCAATGCCTTAATGCAATTTATGTACAAAGAAGACACATGCAGCAGACACAAGCACAGAAAGCCACTGTGCGGCGGGCGCCTAATAAAGGGAACGAAAACAACTTGTTTTCCAATTTTACAATTTAACAAGTTACCATTAGCTCAGACCCCGTCTGAGGCAAGCCAAGAGCACGAGCACGAGTCTTGAAGGTAGGCAGGAAATGCGCTAAATTCTGAGCAACGGCAATCCTTTCGCGAATAAGCCGGTACAGGCAAAAATAAAAAAGAAGGAAAGGAAAACTACTTCAAATAAAAAAAAAAGAATTAAACGTAACGAAAGAAAAATTGAGTATTAGGTTTTATAGTGAAAGGGCCGAAGCCAAGACGAAGGTGAAGACGCTGACGCTGACGAAGGCGAAGATGTGTACGTGAATGTGAATGTGAATGTGAACGTGAGTCGAGTAAGTAGCTCAGGGCATGGTACAAATTTTTGGAATTGTTCGCTGGAGACTAATAAAATCAACGACGTGGAACTTGAAAATAATGCGCCGCCCATTCTCAGCGGATTTAGCGCAGCAGACAACAATGGGCGCAAACTAGCGACCAAAGGGAACTCAACTGATACGCACGCTGCACAGGACAACGACGTGGCCTTGCATGGCTGAATCGAACCGCACCGAACTGAGCTCAACTAAACTAAACTGCGCCAAGCTGAGCTGAGATTTGCGCCCAGACGAGACGAGACGCTCATAAAGCAAAGCAGCCGCCGCCGTCACCGTCGCCAGCATCGCCTGCGTGTGGTTAAAAGGGTTAGCAATTTTTGCGCTTTAATTTATAAGCATTTTGCCACATTACTTTCGCTCAATCCAAGCCAGGGCAAGGCAAGACAATCCAAGCCTAGGCGAGCCAAGGCTAAAGGACACCCAACTGGAAAGCGAAGCAAACCATGCGAGAAGAAACCAAGTGCGTTGCCTTAGAAAGCATTCAATTATTTCTTATTTTTCTTCTTCTTCTTCTTCCTTTTTATTTTATTTCTTTTTTTTTCTTATTGCGCTCGTACCAAGCGTTCGTTTTTGTTTTTTTTATATATTATTTTTGTGCTTTTATTGAACTTCTTAATCATCTTGTCGCCATTAATAAATCAGAGTCATTAAATATGCAGATGCTACCCAAAGAAAATAAAAACGCCGGCGAAAAAAGAAGATAATCATGGCTCATTCATTAAAAAAAGACAGAAAACGGAAGGAGAAGTAGGGCAGAGCGGTGTCCCGGCAAGCAAAAATTGCAGGCAACGTAAAGAAAATCACAAAAGGACACTTTACAGCCGAATGAATCTAATTAAAATGTAATTATAAATGTAACCGTTAAGCGGAAGTATCCGCGAGCACGTGAAAAAAAAACAGCAACATGAAACCAACAAAAACCAAAAAAAAAAGCATAAAACCAAAAAATAAAATCAAACCCTTAATCATTCGAACGGTTTTGCTAGACGGTGTCAACGTCGGTCGGTCGGGCGCTGAGTCGCTGGGGCGCTGGGTCGATTGGTCGGCCGTTTGCGCGGTCTGCCGCGCATTGGTTTTGTCTTTAAAGCGCTTTCTAGTTTGCGCCATTTTCGTTTAAAGTGTCCTTCCGTTGCTCAGGCGACAATTTTAAGCAAATAAACAAAGTAGGCGCGCACACAGAGCACGGCCGGGTGCGGTTGGCCGTTGTATGGGCAATTTCCTAGAATGGCACGTAAAAGGACAAATGTGTCTTGCAAAATTACATAATGAAATTTAAAACCATTTGAGTGCTGCCAGAGCAAAGCACAAGCAAACGTACAAAGTCCTGTAGTTGGCTTCTCGAAACTTTGCCAAGACGCAGCGCGCAGGCGAGCAAAGGGCCAAAGTAAGGCAGGCCAAGGCATTACTGCAATCGTATGTTTTATATTGTATGTCTGTGTGTATGTGGGTGTGGGTGTGTATGTGTGTGTGTGTGTGTGTGTAGGTTTAGGCAATGCAAGCTGCGACTAGGTTGACCTCTTAAGCCGCCTCTAAGTGCGTGTCCTGGTCATGTAATCGTATTTCAATTCAAAGTCATTCATTCAAAGATGAAAGTCTTTGTTTCAGGCTCTTCTGCGGATGGTCGGGGCGCCGCACGGCTGCAGTAAACCGGTTCGAGGAGCAGAGCTGGCCAAAGTTGCTTAAGAAAATTGAAAATTCCAAAGCATAAGTTGCTGCTGCGACTACGTAATTCCTCGACACAAGGGCACAAGGGACGCAGCTGTGCCGCCCTCAATATGCGAGTGGCTTAGTTGCTGCAGACACATGTTGTTATTTCAGCTACAATGCCAAAGCGCCTTTTGCTTCACTCTGGTTTGGCTTGGTTTGGATTGGTGCTGCTTCGGTTCGGTTTGGTTCACTTTGGTTTGCTTCACTCTGGTTTGGTTTGGTTCGGTTCAGTTGAGGCGCAACAACTTTAAGTTTTATAGCAAGTAGTTTGACACTTGCAACGCACATAAATTTGTTGTTTGTTGTGCTTGGCCGGTTGGCCATGCCACTGACACGGACGTGAACATGAACATGAACATGAACAAGAGCAGCATCACAGCCGTTACACATGTTCTCTATGCATGCATATGCAAGCTACAATGCCCAACATTAAAATAGCTACGCTGTTTTCACACATGCATGGACATGTAGTTTCAAGACTGCGGACTCTCTAATTGGCTAAACAATCTTATTTTAGCTAAATATCGATCGCCTATATGTATATAAATTTTGTAAAAATTAAGCCACCATTGCCTGCCCAAGATGCTTCTCATTTTATAGCCGATCACACACTTCAACACACCTGGCAACACTTGGCGCAGATTAGCAGAGGCGAAGACACTGAAAGCTGTACAAATTTGGCGAAACATAAAATGCATTATTAGAGGCTGACCACGCCGCAAATTATTTGTCCAAATTCCATCTTTAAACGTTCTGAGGTGGAAAATGTTTTCCCATGACCGCATTTGAGCTATGTTCGTGTAAATGCAAATGAAATAATTATGATGACTATTATTCTGCCCAGCACTGTGTGCCAATTGCAGCCTCCGTGCTTCCTATGCCGAGGCAGTAGGCGAGACCATTACGTTTCGTGCGTTTGTGTCCGAGCGACCCAAGTCGTAAAGCGCTTTTAAGCACACAAATTAACCACAGAACATGCGCCATGGCTCCACGACTTCAATGTGCCCGGGCAGTCCATATGCCTCTCTGCCGCGCTGCCTCTGCAAGGGGGTCAGTGCGCCGGGGGTTGCGTGTTTGCAATTTGTTTGTTTATTTGTTTTTGTGTGCACTCAAGAATGCCTAAGAACTTCTTTAACTTACAAATATGCTCATATGGCACATGGCACATAAACTTACACTCGCACGAGGCACAAGAAGAGACGTTAGATGTGTTGGATGCGTTGGATGTGTTGGATGTGGTCGGCATGGCGAGCAGAACTGCCAACTTCGTTGCTGGTCATAAAACGCATTTGCAAGACGCATCTGTCCATTTTGTGGATGAGCAAATGTGCCTCAACGTTTGCTTACGTTTCCTTATGTTTCGTTTGGTTTCATTTGGTTTCGTTTTGTTTGCTTGCCACCTTCAAAGTAATGCTCCACCTCCCCCAAGGCGAAAGTCTAAAATATTCATTTGCGCCTGGAATGCGTATGCGGGCATTTCTTTGGAATTATTGCAAATGTGTTGAGCCAAGCCGAGGCAAAATTCGATGCGCAGTGACCATTAACGAATATTTCTAACGAAACGCTCAGTGGAGCGAGCAAAGGCAATGAAAGCTGAAATCTGGTCAACAGCAGAAAACCGAATTGGCGACTGCCTTGGACATCTAATCGCATGCATGCATGACTGATTTTGACTTTGCCTGTCTACGTCTACGTCTGCGTCCACATCTTGGTATTCATCTTCGACTTTGTCGTCATCTTGATATTCGCTTTACATGGCAACCTCAAATAAGAATTAATATTCCACTTTTGGCACTTACTTACGCAACGAAAATGAGTGTCATAGCTTCACAATTTGCATTTTAAGGAAATGCCAAGCCAAGCGTGCCAGCCAGCGACCGTTTGAAAATTGAATGTCCGATCTGCAGCATACCAAGCGAGTCCATAAAAATTGAAATTGGCAATGATGCTGATGATTCGTATTAAAAATTAAGTCATACGCAGCACGCGCGACAATTTCGAAATGCTGTAGTGACTGCGGTGTGCGGGAAACACACACAAATATAAAAGTCAAATTGCCAATTGCTGCTGAAACAAAAAAAAAATAAGAAATAAAATAAATAAATCAAAAAAAAAAAAAATAAAACAAAACACTAGAAAAAAAAAGGCAATTACGCGTTGCCCACAACGGCGCCACATCAAAGTGACCAACACATCAGTAGCACTCATCAGGAGTACTCAATTAGAACAGGCTCTGGACTCAGCTGCCTCAACCTCAAGCACGCGTCACACACAACGCACCACGCACCACCGACCGACCGCCAGCGTCGGCGTCAGCGTCAGCATCAGATAGAAGCATTGTGTAAATTTAAGTAGCAAAGTGAATGCATTCCCAGCGGCTTAGTCGGGGAAGCCAACAACACATCACATCACAACGCAAAGACGACCATGGGGCTGACGACGACAGCGAGGACAGCGAGGACAGCTTGGACAGCCAGAACAGCGACGACGAACGTCAAACGTCAACAAATTATAGCCACATGGGCACACAACGCGCCAGCCATCCAGTCAGCCAGCCAGTTAGCCAGCCAGCCACATTGGCGTGCCAAGAAAACGACCCAAGACCCAAGACTGTTTTTTAACAAATTAACAAACAACGAGCTAACAAAATAAACTGAGACCCAAATGAAAATGAAAAGGCGACGAACGCAACACAACGCAGAGCAACGTCAAAGTAAGGGGCAAAGAAATCACAAAGTAAACTGGCCAAAATGAGCATTCCTCGATTTAAATTAATGAATACTTGGCTGATTTTTCAACTTAAAAACCGAGAAGCAATAACAACAACCACACCAACAACAAAAGTGAAAAGTCTTCGTACACATGACAGTGCACTGGCTACTCGACTTTGTGCTTTAAAGGGGTTACACGGGATTGTCCAGTTGAGTGAAATGAAAAGTAGAGACCAAGCCACACATACACATACACATACACACACACATACACACACACATACACTAACACAAAGCAGAGTCATAGGGAATGCTCCAAATGAACGTTTAAGCTCAAATGTTGGCCAGTTTGGCTCGTTCTGTGCTCGCTTTAGTTGGGAAATTTTTATTATTATTTTATTTTCAGAATGACTTTCGCCTAAGCGCAGTTGGCAACAAAAAGCAACAATTGCTTTGTTAATTAAATATTTAATTATTTCGTTGCTTAATGTGTTTCTCCATTTCTCACCCTATCCCTATCTCTCTCACTGTCTCTTTAACTCTGTATCACTCAAACCGCGCACAGTTCAATGAAATATTTAAAACCCAAAAAATAGAAAAATACTTTGAAAGGTTTTTTGTCTTAGCAATACACTTACAAAATGACTGCCGGCATGCAGCATGTCTCCCACATCGAGACAGAGCAGTGCTAAAACCATTCAGCATGCAGTAAAATAATCAAAAAACGTAAAAAAACAAAAAGGACACTAAGCCAAACCAAGCCAAAGCGGCGGTTCAGTACAGCTAAGCTGAACCCTTTATTCGCCCTCAAATGACCAACGTAGTCAGTTCTTGCTGATGAGCTATGCCAAACCCACTTCTGCTATTTCTCGGCTTCCTTTTTTTTTTTTTTTGTTTTGTTTTTTATTATGCTTAAAAATCACATTAAAAGGCAAACTCAAATATTTTAATCAGATTTTCGTAAAAGGACAAACACACACAGACATGCTCATACTTTTACAGTGGGTTTCCTTTTTTTCTTTTCCTTGTGCAACATTTCACAAAAAAAGAAAAGGATTTGTCAATACAGCGGACTTTTTGTGTGTTTTTGTGAATTGTATGTGCCTGACTGTGTGCGTGGGTGTGTGTTTACATATGTGAGAGTGTGTTGCTCGGTTGGCGCTTCCTTTTTAACAACGTTTTAATTTTTTTACAATGTGTGTTAATGTGGCATTCTTGTCCTTTCTGTGTGTGTGCGAACGAGTCCGAGTGAATGTCCCAAAGCCAAAAGGAGTCACACTAAAATGTCGCCTGTAAGTATGCTTCAGTATTTTAGTTGATTACCAAACAAAAAACCAAACATTGATACAGCCTTGGGCTATGCACCGTGCTCACACACTCACAAACAGCAACAACAGCAAATGGTCACAGCTGCGCTCATTTGGACCCTTTCATTTGACACACCACCGCCACGACCATCCCAGCTGCCAACGCCAAAGCGACTGTCACTGTGTTGTCGCTTCCGGTCGGTCACAACTCAAAATCAACTTTAAAGCATAAGTTGTGGTTCCAACGAAAATGAAAAACTCATTTCAAACCCTTAACGCATAGTAGCTATGACACGGCATGGCACAGCATAAGCCCAGCCACACAATCCGACCCCACTCCCCAACCGCTCGCTGCACCTTTTCTAAGTCTTACAACACTTGAAAAGCACTAAACAGATTTTTATTTATTATTTGTTGATGACGTTGACAGACCAACTTACACACACACACGCGCACACAAGGACAGTCAACTGGATAGAGAGACAGACAGATTGACAAAGTGTGCATTGTGTTAAGGACATGCATATACATGTCCTTGTACATGCTTACAGTTCCCGACAGTTAGCCTCGTACTTAGCATATGTGTGATGGCCTGCAGAGCGCATTAAGCCCATTGCTTATCGCTACAAAATTGCGTAGATATGTAAATCGGCGCGCTGAAAAAAAAAAAACACAAATAAAATGCTAACGAAAATCAACAAACAGCAGCACACAGCATGTTAAAAAAAAAATGGAAAGGAACTCTCAAGCGATATTAACAAATTGACACAATTTCCAAGCACAAATTGCCAAAGCCTGGCAGTGCCAACGAAGGGCTCCAAGAGCCGGCAACAGCATTTCGCTTTAAGTGTGTCGACACTTGTTGTGAGGCTGTTCACACCACACGCTAACCCACCTCCCAAACGGCACTGAAGTGTCATTCTAGGCAACGCTTGAGTGCAATACAGCAGCGCGCCCGGCCCAGGCAGACGCCGCGCGACGAGATCGGCGCTGGCTTGCCAATGCCGGCAGCATTTGCTGGCATGCAATGTCAGTGGGAACGACTGCCCCAAGGAGGCGTAGGCTCGTTAAGTGCCTCACAAAGCACGCTTTAAACGTTTCACAGCGCAAATAACTCAGCCGCGACCGCAATAAACGCCACAAAAAAAAAAAGAAAACCAAAAACGGAAATCCTTAGCAAAAACAACAAAACCAAAACGAAAAAAGCAAAAAGCAAAAAAAAACACTGCCATACTCACGAATTCCAAACGGCTGAATTGAAGCAATCAAAGGGCATAAATTTATGCAAATTAATTTCACGCCTTTTTAGATATGCGCTGTACGCGGCATACAGCGCTGCCTTTGGTCACCCGACGCCTCCCCCAGAGCAGCCAACCTGTAGAGCCCGGTGGGCCAGTGAGACGCGTTCACTCGCGCGCATGCACACGCACACGCAATCGCCATAAACGCTTATGGTTTGGCATTTGTTGGTTTAACGGCGGCCACTTTAGTGCCATGGCAAATTTGTAAACGTATGTACGAGTACGCGTCTATAAGGTGTTTATGCGCTCGCATACAACAATGGCAGTGCTCCGCCCCGGTTGGCTTATCTCAATTTGGGTAACGCTGGATTAGCGCCGAGTGCGCCCTAAACTATGCAGCAACTTATGCTAAGCGCTAAACGAACTTAAGCGTTACGTGCTGCATTGCCAATACACAATTACCGCCACACAGCCCCACACACACACACACGCTACACACACCATGGCACACTATGGCCCAAAAGACACACCCAAAAGACTGCACTCCATACGCCGTAGAACGTGTGAAAATTTTGCGTAAATTGAGTTTTGACTTCAAAGCGCCACACTTATTTGCATATTAACCGTTACTTAAAGCCTCTTCGTCTTTTTCATCTTCTTCTACCTTCCAGAGTATAAACTCACACTGCATTGACCCTTCAACCTTAAGCAAATAGACAAAAGCAAGCAAAGAAAAAAAGAAATGAGAACACACAGAGCCAAAACAAAGAAGGCAGCAGTGGGGCAGTACTTAAGTCCACACACATATTTTAGGCATAGCCATGCATATTTAAACTTTCAACACACATTTCGCATAAGCGTAAAACTTGAAACCCAAAGCGTAAGCGCAAGCGGAAACGGAAAAAGCGACGAAACCTTAATACCAAAACTGAACAGCCGCAACGGACGGCAGGCAGGCCAAAGCCTCAGCAAGTGCCGGGGTACCAAATCGCCGTCTGGCTTGAGCTCCAATGCCTTTGAGCGAAAGGCTTTCGTCATACATACGAAAACTAAAAAATCGAATGGAAATTAATTCGGCACGCAAAAGAGCCGGACTGCAGAACAGTAAGAATTCGAGAGGAGTTTGAGCTATGGAAAACACTTCATTTATAAAAATTCAGCTTGTTATGCTAATAAGCAGCGGCAACAGAAGCACATAGACAGGCACACAGATAGACATACCAACAACCCAACAGACAGACGTTAAGAAAATCATATACTCAAGCAGATGTAGATATGTAGAAATAAATCAAACTTCTCACAGGGTACCTCAAAAGCTGCTTAACAATGTAGGTCATTTTAAAAATGTAATTGTTATTCAATTCAAAATGCTATATTAGCCAGTTCGCTTTCAAGAATCTTAGGAATCATCTTCATAATTAATACTTGACTAATTAAGAGACTTTTATTAAATTTTGCGAAGGCATAGCCCACGGTACTCAGCAAGAAGTTGCCACACTTCTTCGCCTGAAAACCTGTAACGGGTGGAATAAGTCAATGATATACAAGTTGATAAATATTTACCGAACATATTCATATTCCAATACTCGTAAAAGAAGCTTCTGTAAATAATGTCGTAGCTTGTGCCTACTTATGCGAATGAATGATAAAAAACTCCTTCCAACTTTCTTCATTAATATCACTACAAAATTTCTATTAACTTTGTGACTCTTTGATTTTGGGACGCCAACTAACGAAGCCAAGCCCAACAGAAGTCTCAACTTAACAGAAACTTAAGCGAAACTATTTTAGTTGGTTTACCCTGTTGAAACCTGTGCATTGGCTTTTGCAGACAGCTGCATCGGAAGACGGGCACGGGGGACAAGGCTTGTTTATACTGTTTTATGTACGACTAAATGAGTGAGCCAAAAAATACACGTAGACTCGCATGAGCATATTTTAGTGCCAAAAAGTTTGGTGCTTGTACGCTCGTGTCCTCGCTTCGAGCGATAGACGAGTTTACAGTTATCAAGGGAAAATTATCATCTGCCATGCAGCTCGATAAAATTCATATTCATATGCGTGTGCAAAGCAGACGCCGCAGACGGGACATATGCCATGAGATATGTATTTCAACTCGCATAACACGTTACTTACATGCCAGTCGCTTGTGCGAATGTGGCAGCGACTGCGACTGCAACTGCGACTGCGAATGACTGCAAGGATGTGCAAAACTGTTGCTTAAATTTCATCGCACTTTTGCCACAAATGCTTAAATCAGTATACATACACACGGCCGCTTGCCTTTAAATATGAGCATAACATCGGCAACTGCAGTCCAACTCAGGGCAGGATCCTCTGCGGGACATCGCGAACTTTGGTCAGTAAATGAACAACCCACATTTGGCCGAGCATGAGACTGGCGCATGCAGACTCGTATCTAGGTGTGATCATTCAGTAGCAACAATTTAATGGGTATATTGACACTCAAATAGTCTAATGCGCGTAGCTAAATTTATGCAAATTATTGTAATTAAGCTAGGATACTCGCTCAGCGTGCACTCGTTAGCCTTTGGAAGACACTTCGCTTTGAGTGGTCGCACAAATAGCATTTTCAGCCTTTTTTGTTTTTAATGATTTTTTTATTACTAGGATGATGATGATGATGACGTCGACGACTTTGTTGATCTAAAAAATAAAAACTCACCAACTTTTTACCGACTTGCCTCAATTTACCTTTGTGCATGCCAAAGTAAGCGACTTCGACTGTGAGTTGTCGAGCGAGCGAGCAAGTTCATTAGTTGGGCAAAGGGTTTAATTACCTGCGCTGTTAATTTAGCAACACTTGCTTACGCACTGTTGAACACGCCAAGCAATACTAAGCGTAGCCTAACCAAGCCACGTCACGTCACGCCAAGCCAGACCAAACCAAACCAAGCCAAACGAAAGCCGAAACCAAAGCAGAACCAAAGCAGCTCGGACCAAATGCTCCCACCTCTCCGCTCCCAGCTCGCATGCTGCGCTGAGCTGAGCATTTCGCGGGTAAAAGCGACGACGGCAGCTACTGGAGAAAACAGCAATTTTCATGTACACAGTTAATTAAAAGAAAAAGTGAGAGGTAAACACAAAAAACAAAATAAACAAACAGAAGCAAAAAAACACTGCAACAACAAAACCGAGTAAAAAAGCAAATTCTACCGCACAAGAAAGCGAAAGACGTCGTAAAAAATTTTGCGCCAAAGTAGCGCGTTAAGTGCCCGCCTGCACGACGTACGACGCACGACGTACAACGTACGACGGCGTACTTAGTATTGCCTACCGTTGTGCGTGCGACTGCCGCTGCGGCAATGCCCACTTGTCAGGTAAGTTTGTTTGAAATTAACGACACAAGACGACCAAGTGCACAAAACATGAAAGAACATTTGCCATTACCAACGCCGCCAACTCTCCCAGTCAGGAAATAGTCGCAGCCGAGTCGCTTGACTTATTAGCACTAAGTGCTAACGGTTTGTTGACAGTGCAGCTTCTGCCCTAAAAAACACGCCAAGCAGCAAATGAGAAGTATGCCAGGGCCACTCCATGCAAAATGAACTTCAACTTATTTTTATGATCACTCTTGTTTTTCCCCGTTCTTTAGTTCTTAAAGTAGCTATTACTGCGACTATTGCTTATCGAAGGCCAGCAATTAACTCAATGTCCGGATAACAGATACATATCAGATTACTCTCCTCTCGCTGGATCCAATCTCATGATCGTACGCAACTACCACGTTGGGATACTATAGACTAAAGACTTCGCAGGTTAGAGCAACTAGAAATATATTCTTTATACGAATATATCCTCAAATATGGTTACCTAATTTCCAGATCAACACATTATGTCTACAAAACTAAAACAGTGCAGTCCATAGTGACATTCACTCAACTAAAATACCCGGTGCCAATTCTGTTTTAATAGAATTTGTTGTTAATTCCGTTGCTTTGTATTTCCTTCCAGGTTACTCATCAAATGCGTTTCATTAAACTTCTTGGTGACTACAACTTCCATTTTATTCTGATATCCCTCTCTGAATATTTTCAAGTAGGTATTGAATCTTTTGGTTTTAAGACGTCATTTTTAGCTAAATTCGCGTCACCCTAAAGAAAGCCCCCAATCCATTTCAATGCCCAAACAAATCAAGTTCAAGAATATTATTGCACTGCAGTTGGACTCAAACGCTTACCTCGACTTGTGCCCTTTATTTGATTGCCCTGCTATTGAGACCCACGTACACGGTGCAGATACGACAGTTGCTCGTTGGTTGCTGCTGGCTGTTCTTGCTTTTATAAATCCTTTAACTGTCGCTGGTACAATGACAGCAAATATATTTTACCCAAGGGGGTAATCGACGAAAAATATTCGATAAGACATTTGTAATACAAGATGATGTAATCATCGATGCTCAGCACCGAAACAAACCAAGTCAAGTCATGTCGAGACGGCTCTCTACGATTCGTAGACTAAGCCCCAGAACAGTCTTCGTATTTAGCAATGACTCTGTGATTGCCGAAGCTGAGTCGTTAAACCCTTAAGATTGCCGCTGCCTCTTGTTGGCTCTTTTGTGAGTGTGTCTGTCGGGTTGCTGCTGTCACCGTTGCTCGGAATTGTTGCTCGGCAGTTGGCACAGAGGTGTCGTATGTCGATTGGCATGCACCGATTGCTTTTTAATCGATTCCATTTAGAAATAAATTGCTTCTGTGCCGCGCCAACCCGTCGTACACATGCTATATACATACATACTTTCGATTCTTCATTTCCCCTCCCTCTCTCTCCACCACTCTCTGCGTTCGTTGTTTCAATAAGATTTATTTGTACGTCGGCCCAGAAACGAGTGGGTGGGAACAGTGATAGGCAGTTGGAGAAAGTGTTTGTTTAACCGATTGCTAACCACTTGCATTGTATCTTCATTACCGACGCATTAATACAATGTCTGCCAAATGGCTAGAATGGCCGGCTATGGCCATGATCTCGGCGGTTGTACTCGGTTGTACTCGTTAAGTGCGGGCAAGTAGTGACAGTGCTCTTAACTTTTTCAGAATTTATGGTTTTCAACGCATTAAAGTCAAGGCCGACAGACGGCCAAACCGCCGCAGCACAAACTGCCGTTCGACCGAACCAACCGAAGACTGACAGCAGCAGTTTTATGGTTTTATAATAAAACATTCTGTTGCGGCTGTGCCTCAGCAGACATTGCCAAGCAACCGACTGCCGACAACCGGCAGTGAGTTACTGGAAACCGGCAGCCGTCAACTGCCTAACTACCTTACAGTCATGCCAAGAGCATCTTCGACGTAGACATGCAAATGGTCTCCACATCTGCGCTACGCTGCTCCTCTGCTCCTTGTTTGTGTTACGCCGCTGTTGATTTTAATGCTAATGACTACGGTGTTGTTGCTGCTATTCTTATTGTTGTTGTTGTTGTGGTTGATGCTATTTTATTTGTTGCTGACATGGCTGCTGTTTTACGAGCTAGCCACGAAAACGCCAAGACACTAATGTTTTTACCTATGCTCCAACTGGTTTCCATTTAGGCCACGCACTTAAAAATTTGTACTCACTGATGTTTTGTGACGTTCCTTTCTGGCAGCTAACCGACTTATGCGTTTTTGTTTTTTTTTTCTTCAATGAGGGACGTGAACAGTGTGCGTCTGAGCCTGCCAAGATGTACAGCGTCCAGCTAAGCGCAGCAGCTCATGTGAATTATGTGCATACAGGCAAAATCAACGTCAATGGCAAGGCAGATTTTCTTCAACAAAGTGTCGATCTCTCTGTATGTCCGTATGTCTCTCTGTCTGTCTGGCAGTCTGTGTTTCTGTCCGTCTAGTCTCGTGAAAATACATTATAATTTAGAGTGTATCATAATAATTTAAAAATACTGAAAGGCATAAGCTCATAAATAAACTTGGCGCGCATCGGAGAAAATATGAAAAACATCAAAAATGGAAATCGCTAACCTTCATTTATATACGGCATTTTAATAATTTTCCACACGAAACATCATAATTTCACACCACAAGCCCCGCGCATCCAATATGCACACACACACACACACACAAACACACACACGTACACATGCAAGCGGGCAGTCACGCAGACACAAGCCGACACAGAGAGGCGCAATGGCGCAGATACTCCGCTGCAGAGTAACGTGTACGGATTCGCGTACGCGTACATGGTCATAAAAATGCCTACAAAAGCAACACTATATAAAAATTCATAATGCAAACATAAATTTTCATTTGAATATTTTGCTGTCTCGCGAAGCGGTTCGATAGATGCATTATAATATTATGGCATCAGACGAACGTAGATACATTTCGCCACAGATACTCC
Source organism: Stegana nigrithorax (assembly GCA_037044495.1). Taxonomy (NCBI): domain Eukaryota; kingdom Metazoa; phylum Arthropoda; class Insecta; order Diptera; family Drosophilidae; genus Stegana; species Stegana nigrithorax. The sequence goes on along the minus strand of JBAMBQ010004791.1, from coordinate 68,446 downwards.
GGCACAGCTGCCACTGCCGCAGTAACAGTCGCAGTCGCTGACGCAGTTACTGGCGTAGCCGCTAAAAAAGCTAAAGATGTTGCCGCGGCTGGCTATATTCGTATTCGTCTGCAATATTCGCATCGTCGTCGTCGTTCCATTTGTCGGCTGTTGTAAACATTTTCCAGTCGACATGTTATAAATTACGAGGGAGTATTGCGAAAAGCTTTTATAATCGCGCGCAAATCGCGCAGAGTATTACAGAAATTATGTATTCTCTTCTTCTTCTTCGACTTCTACTTCACCGATTTTCTCATACTTGGTTTTTGGTTTTGTTTTTGCTTCTGTTGTTTCTTTTTACTTTGCGGCAATGTATGTAACTCGAAAATGTCGAAAATATGTTTTCCCTTTTGCCTGACAAGTTAATGCTGTCATATGGCAGCAGGGAAGCTAACGAGGCTGGGAGGCGTTTCGGTTAAGTTCGGGTCGAGTCGGATCAGTTCAATGCCGCGCAAATGCATAACAGTAAAAATATTGAAAAACATGACGGCAATACAAATAAAGAAAGCTCATGATGCCCATACCGATGCAGATACTTTGACTCTGACTGTTACTCTTGCCGATACCAATGCCAATGTTGACTCACAGCAATTGCCATAAATCAAGAAATTATTATCTGTCGAATCTGAAAATGCAAAAAATAAAACAAACAAAAAAAAAAAACGAAAACACAACAGTCATACAGACATATGCCAAAACACCCGAAAGTGCACAACCAACCGCAGACAATATAAACAAGAGTCAATAGCCAGGCAGCAACAGTTAATTGAGCGCGCAGGCAAATACCCAAACCCCGGCCGGCAGTCGCAGCGGCAGAGAGACAAACGAGCGTCCACCAGCAGCCAGTTAAACGGGATTGATGGCTGGTCATCAATTTACGACAAGTTGGCTGGTCGATGGTAAATTGGCCCGCACGGTGGCGTGGCTCGGTGGGAGCGTGCAGTGTACACCACAAGTGACACCATTGTGGCAGCAGCAGCGGCCGCATGCCAGGAGTCGATGTCGCCCTGAAAGTATGCAGCACACGCTACAGTTCGGTCTCGCTATTTACCTATGCTGCTGCGAACAGAAAGTCATCATGTTTGACCACACACGACATTGTCACGATACACACAGTGGTGTGAAACCACGCAAACCGCGGGATATTCAATAACTACGAGATATTTAAACGAATCGTAAATCAACTTTGCAAAAGCCAATAAAAGTGTAACGCATAGTAAATAGTCAAACTAACAGACCACAGTAAATGATAAAATAAAATGTTGAGGCTCCCCACGGTTTCCACTATCATATCGGATGTAGCATATTTTGACTTGGGTCAATTGTACTCCTAGTAAATCAAATTATTACGGCTTGAAGACTGAAATCTGTCATCGATTTGCTGCTGCCCAATATGTGTTGACCCACTGTGAGCACACTTGCCACATCCAGTTGCCACATGCCACATGCGAATGCGCGCTTACCCCTTTGCTAAACATACAAACGAGCAATGAGCAACGAGGCGACGACTTCGACACACCACAGGAATTATTAATGGATAGAACACACTGTAAGGATGCTTCGGCTGCTGGCTCCTGCTACGGTCAGCCAGGAGACGCGTGCCGCAGAGAAAATGCAAAAACGACATCGATTGCGCCTGTAGACAATTTGAAAGTGGTCACGGGGCAGTCGCATGGTTATGTGATTGATTTCAAATCGTTTTTCAATTGGTTCCAGCAAACCACATCGCACCATGCCACAGCACAACACAGCACACCAGAGCACAGCACGGCACAACGTAGCATGGCACAGCATACACGACTCCATGCCACTTCCACTTCCACTTCCACTTGCAGCTGCTGCCACACAACGTTGCGGTGAATCGGTTGTTTGTTTGTATTTGCATTTGACAAATTGTTTGCTTGTAGTGCACGCGCAGCAAGGATCTAGTCAAAGGGCAACAGCGGTATTGGCATGAGCTCGAATGGCAAACGCGATTGGAATGGGGAACAGTGGAAGAGCGAGAGGTAGGAAAAACATGACACACAGCGGTAATTACTCAAACAACATTTTTCGACGTTACACTTTTGAAAAGTTTGATTTGAATGCTGATGGGGGAAAGGTAGCCGAACTGAACTGTTCATGCGTGAGAAGTGTGGAATGTGTGGAAAGTGTGTATCTAAATTGTAAGTTAATATCCTGTCTGTTAGATACTAGATACTCTGCGATGACTCCAAAACATGCCAAAAGTCAGCGGCACTTTAATGCAACCACACCGTCGTCGCATCGGTGGCAGTCGATTGCCCAGGCCAGACTGACATTAGACAGACAGACAGACGTCGAGGCATGCTCACTTATTCATCCATGCATGCATGTGTCTGTATGTGTAACTGATGAATTGATTAAACAAGTTACCCGCCCGTGCCCCATCCACAGTTCGTTGTTCATGTTTTGCGTTTTGTTCGCGCTATTCCGCACAAAACCAAACCAAACCAAACCAAACCAAGCCGAGCCAAGCCAAGCCGATCCGAACCGCTCTGTCGTTGGCTTTGGCGTTGGCTTTGACGTTGGCTTTGGCGTTGGCGTTGGCAACAAATCACTTTAGTTGTGCGTGATAAATTGAGTTGTTTGCGTTAATTGGGGCAATTTCCATGAATCAAGCCAACGAACAGCCGAACGAAATTGGCGAAATAATTTTTATGGCTCCAGACAATTATGACATACACTTGTACTCGTAGATACGAAACGATTTCTCTCCCCTACCCACCGACACACACACGCCTTCCATGATACAGAAATAGAAAAAAACCGGCACATATGCTTTGCCGAAAAAAAATTAACAACAACAACAACAACAAAAATGCCTGCAACTAATCAGAAACAGTTTGAAGAACGCACGAACGCAACTTCCGATACGGAATTAATATTTCAGTATCAGTGAAATAGAACCAACAACAACAAGAACAATAACGAATTACAAATAAATACGACAACAGCATAAAATAACGGACACAACGAATGACCCTCAAGAAGCCAGAAGAAGCAAAAAAAATAAAACGAAAATAAAAATAAATAAATAAAACAAAGAGCACAAAAATCTTCAGCATAAAAAATGGGAACAACAACAACAACAATTGTCGACGGCGCGTGTCACATGTCAACAGTCAGCGAGGCAAGGCAGGGCACAAGCAAATGTATCGGATAAAACGGACAAACGGACAAAAGTAAAACGGCAGAACTGCAAAACGGTCAAACGCATATGCGAACGCCGTGGACCAAGGTTAAGGGATATTCGTACATGCTGAGCAGCATGGCACGGATCGTCGAGTGAACCACCATAGAGCACGCGCACCATGTGGGCAGGTGGCTGGAGTCAGGCTCAACGTCGACAGCGTGCTGATGTGCCAATCCAACGGTAATATGCCGGTCACGTCGCACGTTGAAAATACCACAGATGTCATCGGAACGCGAGACAATGACGATGACGACGGCGACAACGCCAGCGACGACAACCTCGTCGACGATGAGCAAAAGCAAATCTGATCTCTTGATGAGATTGTGTCACACAGAAAGCAGCTAGTCAGGCAGGCAGGCAGGCGGGCAGCCTAAAAGCTTAAGCTAGCTAAGCTAGGCAGGCAGGCAAGGAAGCAGCATAGCTATGCATGTATGCACAGCCCCCGCACACTTCACTCCATTATTGTGGCTCTCGGCTGGCGCTCCTGCAATCTGGCCTGTCATCGGGTATGAGTGTCAATGACAAGAGTACTTAAGAGATTTTCACATCGTTACGATGGGAATTGGGTAGAAATTAAAATTAATGATTTTTTTTTGTCTTTTGTTTGTGGCAGCGAAGAGGACATACGCATCCACACACATGCTGTCGCCAGTCAGGCATATGTCGCAGACAAATGCACTCACTCACACAAACTCACCAGTACGAATATAAAATTATTTATGCAGATAAGCTCGGTCTTACCACATTAAATGAGGTTGGATACTGCAGAGAATGTTATGAAAATGTCAATTACCTAAAATAAGCCAAATAAAAGAAGAAAAACCAAAATTTCCTTTGAACATAAGCAAAATAGAAAAATTAAATCTAAACTCACAGTTCTATATAAATATAAATGATTCAAAAAGAATTGGACTTGAAAATACTATTAAATATAGTACATCTTTGAGTGTTATATAAACATCTTTCAAAGATAAATCAAGTGAATAAATCATTTTTCAATGCATTTCATGCCATTGGCACCTTAAGCAATAAAACACACTTTGTAATTCAGCCAAAAAATAATAAATAAATAAATGTTAGCATACATGGTATGACTTTTCCAAAAGTATGAATTTTGTAAAATTTGAACACACAATGTCAAAATGACAAACAAATTTTGCCGGTACTATCGAATTATTTTTTGTGGAAACTTGCAAATATAATTTCCTTTCGGCGTTATCCTTCTAGTGGCAGTTTCTGCTTGGACTCTTCGCCATTTTCGTGTTCGCGTTTTTCTTACATTGTCTTATGCTTCTCGAATAGATTTTCTTCGAGATCTTACCTAAACCAGAGCGTATTACATGCTTCTTCAAATGCTTAATTGGAAAATGACCTGAATGTCTGATAATGTGCAGCTTGCTTAACGACTCTTGCAGTTCAACTACTGTCTTTAACTCTGACCTCCAGTGCGAGTTACCTTTAGTATCAGCAGCAGATAAACTACCTAAAGCCGATTCGTCACTCAAATCCGAACAACTGCCGGCATCCGATGTCGGTATATTTATTTTTGCTAACAACGAAGAAATAGACGATTGTTTGTTCCATATCAAATTGCAACTAGAAAGGCAGGGGCTATAGTCGGGCGCACCCGACTATAGAATACCCTGTACCCAATCCAAAACTGAATATATTATTTGTTGCATTAATATTTTGTATTCATTATGTAAGGATATCTCAAGAAAACAAAAAATTGTTTTCTTAGTAAAAGTCATTTTTCGGCCGATCATTCCTATGGCAGCTATATGTTATAGGTTGTATATCGAAAAAAGAAGAATAAGAGTCTTTGTGCCAAATTTGAGTTTTGTAGGTCTAACCGTTTCCGAGGCGGACATGGCTAGATCGACTCGCCTTTCGATGCTGATCACGAATATATATATTTTGTGGGGTATGCCAAGCCTCCTTCGGCCCGTTACATACATTTGCACAACTTTAATATGTCCTTTACCACTTTTTTGGTACAGGGTATAAAAAAACCAAATGTGCTAATAAAACTAGCAACTCTAATAAAGCAACTAATCAAACCGAAATGCAAAAACCCGCTTTTATAATTTAATAAAATTTCTAAAGTATGAAAAAGATTAAAATTATGAAAAAAAGACACTCATATGCATACATTTCCCTTGACGCTTACACTTGTCGGCGGTAGGTAAAGGTAGACATTCTGAGCGACAGACAGAGCCACATATGTGCACACATACGAGTGTGTACGTGTGTACGCGTGCGAGCAAGCATTCAAACGAGCGATACGCGCAGTTGTATGTCTGTTTTTTTTTTATTTTTTTTTTTTTTTAGCAAAACACAAAACATGTCGACTTGGTTGGCGAGCAAATGGCATAGAACAACCGCATGCCACGTACTCGAACAAGTGACTGACTGACAAGCGCCTTATCATTATCGTGAGCACAATGGCAACAACAGCAGCCGCCGCCACAGCGACAACAACACGGCACTTGTCATCAACATCGTCAACATCATCATCAGCAGCAGCAGCAGTAGCAGCAACGGCGGTAGTCGTCATCAAGCAACGTTTGTCGCAAAGCAAAAAACCAACGACAAAACAAAAAAAATAAATTCAAATAAAAAAACAAAAATAACTCAAAAACAAAAACAAGGAACAACTGCTGCAGACGCTACATAAAAAGCAAAGGGAAAAAATATAAGAAATAATATTATAAAGCGAAAAACACAAGCAAATAAACGAGTACGCATACACCTGACAAGCAGACAGGCAGACTGGCAGACGGAGAGACAGACAGGCGAAGCAGGAATCTGAAACAAGGACAAAGCACAAACTCATATAAGCCACACATGCAAAAAGGCAACTAAGCAGCCGTAATCGACGTCAACGACGACGAGAGCGCAGGCGACGACGACGAAAATAAGGACGGCGACAATCGTGCACGTTGACAATGAGCGGCAGCAGCTGGCTCGGCTCTAGCTCTGGCTCTGACTCTAGCTCTGACTCTGGCTGAAGCGGCAGCGGTAGCAGTAGCGACGTTGTTCAGGTGCTGGCGGCTGCTGCTGCTGCTGCTGCTGCTCATACATATTTTTGGTATTTTACGTTGGCTGCTCATTCGCCTGCTCGTCGTCCGCTTGCCCGTTCGCCCATTCACGCGGGCGACACGGCTTTTGTTTTGCCGTTTTTTCCCTAACAAAAATGGGTAACCAGCTTGAGCGACTCATAAAGCGAGCCAGCTCTACCCATCGTGGACGTCGCATGTGCTGGCATTTGCAATGCGGAATATATTGGCCGTGAGGGTGTTGTTATCAACCGCTGCCTCCCACACTCAACAACTCACCTTCTGCCTCTTTGAGCCAAACTGAAACAAACATCGGCTTGTCATTGTTGCCAGCTTTTTTGTTTTATTATTTTATTTTATTTTATTTTGTTGTCGTTGTTTTCGTTGTTGTTGTTGGTGTTTTCTATTCCTTGGTTTTCATTTTACGGGTTCCAACAGACCAAGGTGGTTGATTCGGTTGACGAAATGACGTGCTATCGCCAGCTCATCACCTCGCCGACACACCGTCACTCACATGCCGCCGCTGTTGACGATATTGCGATGATATATTAGCCACGGTTGCTTATTTAATGCGGGTTGCAGGCACCGCAGATGACAGCAGCGTCATAGCTTTTGGTTCCGCTCGATTTTTAGTGATACGTTCATGTAACTATGGCATGTTATTGATATTGTTGTTGCTGTTCTTTGCTATTGAATGTTTTTTGGTTTTTTCTACCAAAATTATTTCACATAAAAATTCAGCAAACAAATATCAGGCAGAAATGTCGGCAATGGGTTTACTAATCATCAGCAGAATTAAAAGCGAACGCTCGAAGCAATATCTCATAGCTTGAGATAACAAATAGATCCATACCCACACCCACACCCATTCCCACACACACTCACTTCCATAGCTCGGTCATAGACCGTAGCCCATAGTCCAGACTGTGCCATTTGTAGTTTATTTTCGATGTTGTTAGTTTGTTTGGCTGCGTTGAGCATTGTTTGCTTGTGTGTTCGTTCGATTGTTTGTTTGTTCGTACGTTCGTTCGTTCGTTTGTTTGGTTGTTTGTTTGTTTTAAAACGGCACTTCTAATGCCAATTCGAAATTCCGCTCATGTGCGACTGTGCCTCGCATTAGAAACAATTGGTCGCAATCAAGCGTGTTGCTTTGCTTCTCGCAGTGACCCCGGAGGCACTTCACAGGACATCGCATCGCATCACATAGATAACATATTGTCTGTTCTGCTCCGCCGCGTCTTTGCCATGGTGCTTCTGTGGCGCTTTATTGCCAATAAATCAGTATTTATTTGCAACGTAAAAGAATTAAAATGTTCAATAAATTTTTTTAAGTATCCGGCTTGGGTATATGTCTCCATGCTCAGTTGATATTATTACTCTATAACACGATTCGATGAAATATGCTACGAGCATATCAAATGCAAACTCATTCATACACTGCGCAAAATTCTTCTTTGCTACCTGCAACCCTGCTGCTTCTCTTTTCCGAATACCTTAGCTTTACTGTTAGTTTACATTACATATAAAGAAGGTCAAGGTGAGTGATCTTATAGACACTAAATAACTCCAGCAATTTATCAACCATATCTGAAAAGATCTTTTCATGCTCTTCTCTTGCTCATTCTCTGACAGTCTTTCTTTCAAGCTCTTATAGCTTATTCAGCACATATTAAAAGGTATTTTATGAGACTTTGTTTTCATTCTTTTCTCTGCCTCACTTTCTTCAACCATCTCTGATTTAGGTCATTCTTTGAAAAAAAAACCAATATTATTTTGCCAGTGTACTTAACAACGCATGCTGCCAACTCCGACCCTCGGACAGAAGTACATATATAAACTGCTACACCGTCATATCTTAACACGCTCATTCGTTCGCTGCTTCGACTTCTTCGCACGCCTGGACATATTCACTTTGAACGTCGTTACGTGATGCGAATTTTTGTTTCGCCTTTTAACGCTTGTAAAAAATCAACAACAAAACGCAAAAAAAAAAAACAGAGGAAATAAAACAATTCAAAATGAATAACTGCCTACCGAGCACTTAACCGTAAACATTGCCTAATTTATGCAGTCTTCTAAGTAAATTGCAGCCTTTGCTGTCAAATCTATTAGAAAAAAAGAATTACAGATTAATGTTAAATGGTTTCTTTTCTGCTGTCGCAGTGTTTGGGAGACAAATTGTGCACACGTGATACAATCAAAGCGGCATATGTATATTCAGATGAGCTAAGCACCGCAACGTGTGCAACTGCATAAAAGCCGAGCTCAGCGCTGCCCACTTGTTTCTCTCGAACTATTACTGACAGTGTCGCGTTGTCATGGCTCACACAGTTGCATACATGAGCATGCAGCGCTGGCAGGCAGAAGAAGAGACGTCGCACGCATTTGCGCGTCACGCTAAGCAGATAACGTATGTGTCCCCGGGGACTCATCGATTATGGGAAATTCCATTATGCACTTGTTGTCGCCGCCGATTTCCCCAACTAAGCAACCAACCAACCTGACTGTCTGTCTGTCTGTCTGTCTGACTCGTATCCGTTACCGTAAACGTAACTGTAGTCGTATTCGTATGAGTATGGTTCTTATTTGCTGTTTTCATTTTTCTCCTTTTTTTTTGTTTTTGATTGTGTAACTGTTTAGTACAGCGTACAGCGTGGCAGAGCGCATGTCGTTCGCTTTTAAAGCGTCTCGCAAGTGTATCCTGGCCCTTTGCATATACGCGTAAGCTGATTTAAATAAAGTTCACGAAAAGCTGTTTTCCAGCACTTACGCAGCTGTCGCCTTTTGTTTTGCCGTGACCCCGCACCGACCTGATGCTGCAATGCTTACGAAAACACTGCAAAGCTGGCTACAGTTTGCTCATATAAAAATGCAAATTTTTCCTAGCTCAATGCTCAGCGTCGTGACAGCGAAAAAAAACACACGAAACAAAAAAATGTGTGCGAGTAGAAAAAACGACGGTCCCGCCGATTTACTGACTGCTTTATTATAATGTCATGTAGTTAGCACACAGTTGATGTACTGCGTAGGTTAAGCGATCTCTCGTAAATTTATTCGCACTTTACGCGGCTGTGAATTTAGAGATTGAGCCAGGTCGACAGAGCAGAAAGTGTTGCCGTAGCAATGAGCTCTTGGTATATGTTTTCATATTTACTTATTTATCGTTTGTCTTTATGGCTTTAAGTAAGACGAGAGAAATATCTAGTTAGTTGAATATTTACTTAAATTTATTACAATAGAAAGCTTGTCTGGATGGCTGTCCCTCCTTATCAGAATAAAAGACGGAAGCAAAGTTTATTTTAATTGATTACTTTTTAACAATCGAACGCCTTAACTCATTCCAAGTGGCTTCAAATTTTGCTTTCGTCGATCGGATATCGGATTTCGCCATCATCCATTGCCTAGATCACACCGCTTCTGCCCATAGCATTATACCAAACCATCCTGTGATCCTTACTGTTTTTTGGAAAGATTTTTTAAGGAGTCTTTTCCCTTGCAGCAACGAATCCTTGTAGATCATTACCAGTTTCGCAGAGTCTGAAAGAATTTGCATTTGATATTCATTATTTTCAGTATAAAGGTATAAGACCTTAAGTAATAAGCAATTGGCCAACTTAAAAACTCACTCATTCAGAACAGTGGAATATGCCGAAATGCGACGTGACGTTGTCACACAAATTGCTTTGTAATCTGCTGTCATTATTATTATCGTTTATTTTTGGTTTTTTATTTATTTTTACTTTCATATTTTGTTCTTTTGTGCCAATAACAAAAGTCGTTTACAAGAAAATTTCATAAGGCAAACCAAAAAGCAAAACATCAGCAAACAACTGAAATCAAATCACGGCCCAAACAATGAAATGAAATGAATCGAAATGATATTTGGCTGGCACGAAGCATATTATCGCACTTGACTTGAATTGACTTATTGCCACTAATTAACTTAGATGGGCACAACATCCGTACGCCAGAGGCAAAGCAAATAGATATTTGTCAAAAACTCACAAAATCACAAATCACTGCCATTCGCCTCGACTCGCCTTGGCTTGTCGCCGCTCCACGCCAGGCCACGGTATGCAACACCACACCAGGCCACGCAACTCCCTTTCAGACCGCTGCGACCAAAGCGTAAGCCCAAGTCAGCCGTAAAAAATACGCATACTCTGACACTACGCACAGCAAAAGCAGCAACTGAATATCAACTAAACTAAAGTCAGGTCAACTTTGGGCCGGGAACAGGGAACAGAGAACAGGCAACGCGCTTAAGGTCAGAGTCAATGGAGTTCCTCAACGCTAAGTCTGGGCTTGCGCGCGGGTCTGAGGCTGAAGCTGGGTCCGGAGTGAGTGGCGTGCTTTGGCGTGGGAAACACTTGAAACTCAAATCAAGCGTTCAACTGTAAATCACAATAAATAATAAAATTCCAAATGCCGAATGTCGACTCTGCCGAATAAGAGAAATGACTGCGAATAAAATATTTTTCACTCCATTGTGCTCAGTGGTCGTTATTCTTTATTCTCCCCCGCAACGAAAAAACAAAAAACAACCAAATACGAAAAGGAAAAACCAACAGCACATTTTCCGTATATTTCTTTTTGTGTGCTGTAACATGTGTACAGTCGCATAACTTTTTTTTGTTTGTTTCTTTTTGTTTTTTTTTTTTATTTTTTTGCATCGTGTGTTTGTCGTTTTGTCAATTGTGTCAGAGCATTGTCGGGCATGAGTGGCAGGCGAGGGTGCAGGAGGGCAACACCAAACAGCGATAAACATATAAATGGCAGGTCCATCACTTACGTTGAATATGTTTTATTATTATTTATTGTTCTGTTTTCTTTTGCTTTTCCTTTGCCTTTTTTCTGTGGTATTTTCCCTGAATGAGATTTTCCAAACAGTTGATTGCGTTAAGAAATGTATGCGAGTACCTTAACAAAGCCCACTCACAGCTTCGGCCGCCGAGGCAACGACTTCCGAGTGGTCCGTCATGTAGCGGAGTGCTTAAGTGTGCAAGGCGCCAGCGAATCATCATCGGCGTCGTCGACGTGTGTGTCGCATTGTATTTGGTTTTTAATTTTCTACTTCTTGTCTATTCCTCGAGTACTCTTTGCTATTCTCTTCTATTCTTTCCTTTTTTTATTTTTTTGCTATTTTGTCACACGCGCGTTATGAAATTGCCAAACTGACCATAAGAAATACATTTTCTTTTCTATGCCGTCTTTCGTTGAAGTTGCCCTCGCTTTGTTCGTTTGAATTGCTGCGAAATTAGGCGGAAATAATTTGCTTTATATTAAGATAATTTTATTATTTCGTTTATTTGCCTAAAAACTGTTTCGGATCGCCTCAATTTATTAGCATGCAACTGAAAAGTATCCTACTGAATCTACCTTTCTCGGTTAAATATAAACTCTCAAACCACCAATACTTGATCACAGACTAGTTTACTATGCGAATTACGATACAATAAGAACATTTTGAAACAGGACCTAACAGGAATTTGATGACAAACTTTGACATAACGGATATTGATCAGCTATAGTCAGATCCATTCATCTTCATACGGTTGGGGTCTTAAATATAATATATGCGGGTGGCTTAAAAAGTATCCGTGGTTTTGGATGGTGTTGATACCCAATTACTATGCAACACTTCACCTATTGATCAAACGAACACATGTTTGAAAGGTGACATTTCCGGTTATATTTTAGTAACGAAAACCGTGTAAAAAGAAATGGAGCTTTTAGGCTAATATTTAAATTTAATGACATTAATTTTAATATCACTTAATTAAGTAAGTAGATGAACACCAAATTCCCCAAAAGACTCTATGGTATCACAATGGACCTAAGACCACCCTAACTTATGAAATAACCAAACATTTCCTAATAGTTCATTATTAGATAATAATTTTTAAAAATAATTTATATTTTTAAGGGTTCTAATGGCACCAGTGAAAAAAATTGTCCTTTTGAATCTGAATATCATTCAAACCAGATGAAATCTCAATTCTGATAACAGTATCCATAATGATGTTCTTAATATATTCAATAGGAAAGATGCAAAAACTGCTCGACCTCTGTGCACTTTATGTCGTGGCGGCGGGTATTGGACTGAGAAGCCGCGGCATTTTGGTTAGAATTGTGGCTGGCACAATTTGATTTGCACTTGGCACTGATACACAAAAAGATGTTGATTGCTTTCTTGATTTGTTTGCGGTTTGCGTCGAGGGAAGTGCAAGCGAACAAACGCACGCCAAATCCTGATGTAATCGTATCAAGTAAGCCAATCAATAGCAGTTGATGATGTGCTGCCTGCCCCAAGATAAAGCAACCGAATCGAGAACGTCGAACCACGGCATCCATTCGACAGCACAGTGTGCTTTGTTTCTCTTGCCAATTAAGGTGGCCTTTATGCCTATGAAAAATCTGTGCCACACGTCAGACGCTACATGCCACATACCATACTCCGTATCGCCATACCGTCATATTCCATACTTCGCATAGCGCCCAAGCCATAAAATTGTACTTTTTTCGTCTTTATTTCGATGTTGGCAACCCTTCTATTGCAAATGTTGTTGCTACGCTTGGTTTTGTTTTGTTTTTGGCTATTATTCATTGCAATTTAATAAATAGTGGGATCAGACAACGAAAATTAGTGTCTGGCGCGGCAATATAGATTTCAACGAACAGCCGAAGCGAGTGCGAGGCTAATTCCACATACGACGCCTTGCCCGGGTTTGGCTGGTTTGGCTCAATTCGGCATTGGTTTCGTTGCTTGTAACCAAGCGAACGTTAGCCATGTTATAAAATAGTCCAACTAATCCTGACGATAGCAACAAAATGTTCAATTTCATAGTTAGACTTTTTTCATTGCTCTCTTTTCGGCGCACAAACGGGCAACCGACAACGACCCCGACCATGAGAACGAGCACGAGCACAAGTACGAGCACGGCGGTCGCGCGCTAAGCGTGCTTTGCTACGTTGAAATTAATGCATCATGGGTATTGTAAAATGTTCCTTAAGCTGAACTCCATTCTACGTCTCGTCTCACCTTGCCTAGACGTTCTCCACGGCTCGAGACTCTGTGTGTAGTTTTTAGCACTATTATATATATGTGTGTGCATGTCTCTGTGTGAGTCTATGTGTGTGTGGTGTTTATGTGTCTGTGTGTGTATCCTGTGTCCTGTGACGTTGCGTCGCGTTTGCGTTTGCGTTGTGGTTTCTCGTACAGTTGTGTGTGCCCAGACAAAAAAGGCCAAATGACTTGTGTAAGAATTACCTCAGCCTTGCACAAATCTCTCTGCCATCTGCCATGCGGATGGATGCAGATTTGCGACTGTGACTATTTGGAAATTCAAAGACTGGCACGGGTTTTTAGCAGCAGCCAACCCAACTTAGCGCATGTCTAGGCGCTGAGCCTTGTTTTTTGGGTTTATGAAAATAAATTGTGCTTTATGCTCGATTATTACGCAGACTTATTGGGTTTTTGAAGCACTGCAAATGCTTTAGCCACCGCCATCACCATGGGCCATTATCAAACCGGCCACAGAACCAAAAACCGTCTAAACATCCCCGACTTTCGACATGTCCTCTACTGGTTGCCATGAGTGCACGTGCATGCATGTGTGTGTGTGTGGGCGAATGGGTGTGTGAGTGTGTTCGGCTGGGTGTCTGTGTTTGTCCTTCGGCTGGCATACCCTTGTAATTGTTAAGATTTTGTTACTTAAATTTATTGTATTCTCTATTGTATGCCACCATCTCTGTCGGTTTCGGGTAATTTGCATTTCACGTTTCTATTTCTTCTGCTTCAGTTTCGATTCAGTGAAATAATTCGTGATTATGAGAAAAGTTATGGTGCTGATTATTTGCTCGATTTTATGGCATGTGTGTGCAACCACTCAACGACCCCACACACACACACACATTCACATACACACGCACTCACATGCACACGCCTCACACACAAAGTCTGTAGCAATTAAACTGCGTGTGTACACTTGGTCTGGCCGCGCTTGTGGCTGCCGCTTATAAATATTAAATAGCAGAAATCCCATTTAAAGCGGCATCACTGTAGTTTTCAGCTTCAGCTTATTGCAATTTAATAAATTTTACTGAGCGTTTGTTTGAAGTTACAAACATTTTTTAAAAGAATTTTTCAATTAAATTTCTTAGCTTCCAAGAGTAAAACATGATAAGAAAAAAACCGAAGGCAAGCCAAAATGCGCAACACACAGCAAAAATGAATTTCCCAGAAGAGTGTAGCCAGAAAAATATAATCGACGGCAAACAAGAGGAATATTCCCGAGTGAGTTTCGTTTAATCGATCCCAAGTATTGACGAACAAGAGTCAAGCAGTAAACTCGGTCCTGATTAAGAGTAACTGAGTTTGACGCCTCAAGACTCACGCAATGTGACTAGCATTTCTCATATGGGCTGTATTTGTAACGCTTCAGTCACCTTCTACCACACATACGCTAAAAAGTCTTGTATTTACGTTTGAGGCCACTCTCTACGAAAAATATTTAATAACAGAGTGAGTACAATTTAGGTAACAGAATTCTAAAGACAGATCCTATATTAGAATCAGAAATAGCTTACATTTTCTATTAACAGTGAATATGAAATGTATACATAATTATTCCTCCTGACTTTAAGATAAAGTCATTTTGATATAGAACTTAAAACATTTTGTCGTCCGAAATAATGCCGTAAATAAAAGCAAAGAAAGCTAAGATGACTTACAAACATGAACTGAAATATTGTCAGAAAAAGAAACTTACATACAAAACCCTACTACATTCGACATTTACACACAAAAACTTGCTTTCAGTGTTTCTTTGATTTAATCCTCACCGCGTTTAATACGAAAACGAAATCACGAAACGGCGCCCTCATCAGAAAAGAAATCCTTTCGCTGTGGTCCGCTTGATATATAAAGAAAAAAAAGTTAAGCTGAAAATCCCCACCGACATGCACACATGTGCCATAAAATTACCGTTATAACAGCGGTCAAAGTACAAAATTAACAACTTCATTGATAAACGTTCGGTGTGCACTGCGCGCGCCCTTTATCCACATTCTGACCTTCTCCATCCTCAGCCACGCCATGCCACATCATCGCCAATGCCTATGCTAGAGCTAATGCGTTCGCGTTTATGCTCATCAAACAGGCAGCTCGCGCATTGACCGCTGTGGTCCCGACTGGGGGGTAAAGTATGGGCAGTGATAATGGTGCGTGACCACGCATCACATACGATTTTGTCAAAATGTTTTAATACGCGCCCCAACAAACCTCCGGCCAACAACAGCAACAGCAACAGCAAAAAGCCAACAATAACCGCCAACAACGGCTGACCGTGCGCACACTTTAACTGGTTGGCAGCGTCAATTGAAACCTGCCTGGGAACGTGATGCCACTTAAGCCCAGGAATGACCGCCGATACAACCAACATGCGATTCATATGAACGTTCATCAGTCTGTCCAACCGTCCAATGAGCTGACGAGTTAATAACCCTTTTTAACGCGTATGAATAGCAAGCGTGGCGAGCCAGGTATGTGCATACGAGTGCATACATTGTACAGAGCTGTCGATGAATCGCACAGAATGGTAATGGATATGTTGTAGCCATTGCCTGCGTGCCCACCTGCCTGCCAGCCTGCCCGTCTGCCTTTTCACCCATCAAATGTTATTTGACCATGACCATGGCCGGCGAGTTTAAGTGGCTCGGACACCCTTTCACATACGTGTGGGTTGGCTTGGGACTGCGACTGGGACTGGGACGGAGTACGTTGGTAACAGTTGGGCGCTGTGTGAAATCTAATTAAATAGCATGGCCGGCTTATCGGACGTAGTATCGAATAGCATCGGTTAATTGAATGAAGTCACGTGATGTGCATAACAAATATTAAACTAATTGACAACTGCGGCCGAGTTCGTGCCGTAGTCAGATACAAAGACGGCAAAGGAGTAGGGGCGGGATTGAGTGTTTGTTTTTTCGATTTAATGCATGTGCACGACCGTGTGGGCTGTCTTGTCTGAGTAGACGATTGGCCTTTTTATTCGCATTAGCAGCGGTCAAACGGGCAACTGTCGAACTCAACACAAGCTAAACATGGTCATTAACAATTCCATGGCCAACATCATCAGCATCATCGTCTTCATAGCCAAAGTCGTCATCGTCGCCATCGTCATCGCTGTCGGCAGCGTCAAAGCAACCGCATTTGTAGATCTTAAAGAATTTTAAAAGAAACCATAAAATCAAAGGCAACCAAAGCAGAGCAAACCAAGCCAAACCAAACCGAACCAAACCAAGGCAAAACAAACCGAAGAGTGCCGAAAGGCGCTGAGCGTCTTTTACGCTGCCTCCGCAGCTCCGGCTGAAAACTTTTGACCAAAGAAATTCAAAACCACACAAAAGACTAAAATCTAAAGATGCCGACGATGCTTCTCGAGCTTCGTCTTGGTGACGTGCGCAATGCTCGTGCTCGAACAAATCCAAACCGCACCAGACCATGTGTTGTGCTGGGATGGGCTTGAGCATAGGCGTGACAGCCATCCTTAAAGCTACCATTAACTAAAATCATTTCGATGAAACGTCCACAAACACGCAAGCTTATGTAATCAAATTTATTTTTCTTTAGTAGCTAAACAAAGCGTTGGGTGCAAATTTTCGTTGCATATTGTCAGGGGCGTGGAGGAAATGATACGATTTAAACAAGTTACAATATTTGCGCAAATAAATGAAATAAGTTTATAAATCATATGTTTGTGTGTTGAGAGTTTTTTTGTTTTTTGGTTTTCTTTTTTTGTTTCTTTTATTTTCTTGGCTGTCAACGACACGCGCAAAGTAGACATGACAAAAAAAAGAGGAAACAAAAAAAAAATAAGGAAAAATAAAAACCCAAAAACGCCATAAACACCCACTCAATAAAACTGATTATCGCAAATACGCAAATTAAAAATTGCTTTAGCACTTCCGTTGATAAACACACCAAGCTGAACCGAACCAAACCAAACCCCAGCGAGGCCAAGCCAAGGGCAACGACTACAAACGCGATTTCACGCATATGTGACCAAATTCAATTTCCACGCGCATAATTTTCCGCAGTGAACGTCACCTTCCATCTTTTTTTTCCCGTTTTATTTTTTATTTTTTGTTTATTTTGTTATTACCCACTTTTTTCCACCTACATTCGTCCGTCTATTTGCAGTGCGCTCATTGTTTGCCATTATTAAATTTGCCATTTTTTCCACATTTTGTTTATTGTCTTCGTTTTTTGTTTTTTTTTATTTTTGTGTTTTGTATATTTTTTTATTTTTTTGCCAGCTTCGTTAGCGACGACAGCACCAGGCACGCGTTTGAGGTTCTCCTGCTCTCAAGCGTATTAAACTCGCGCAGGGAAAAATAAATCTGATCAACGGCAACCGCCGCAGTAGCAACGACAACACGCAAAAAATCGCGGTTAACGATTGCGATTGCCTTTTTAATAAACAAACAGCGTATGGGTGCATGCTGCATGTGGCGGGCATGGATGAAGTCAGCGAAACAGCGAACAAAAAGGGCCACGGTATGCTAAAGCAAAAAATCAAAGTTGTGGCAAGGGCGGCAGCGGTATGTGCCCATCAGCCATACCACAATCTGCGCAAACGGTTACGCGCGTAGGCCGGGTCGCGAAACGGGAGGCACGGAGCAAACGCGCATGTATGTCAAAACAAACAAGTTTGTGTCACTGCAGAAATTTTCATCTAATTTGTTCAAGTGAGTCGATGAACAGCCGCCAGGAGCAAAACTCAACATGACAACAGCAAAATAAAAAAAACCAAATGTTGAAATAAAAAATTAAATAAATAAATAAGCGGCATTTTTATTATATATACATACGTTTTTGTGCATATGTATGTAAGCCACAACTACAACAACAAGAAAAAATGAATATATACAACAAAAAACAAAAAAAAAAAACAGAAAAAGGAAAGGCAAAGGCATATACGACTGGCTGACTTACCAACGGAAGTCAGTCATCGCCCACCGGAAGCGAAATAAGCAGCGCGCAACAAATAAGCCCAAGCGATGCGAAACCTTGTCGAGTACGAGGACACACGTGAATGGCGAACATTGTCGGTTCGGAGCTTGAGATTCGCGAGCTACTGAACCTGAAAAGTGCTTAAATTACAAATTATCCACGGCAGCTGGCGCGGACTTGTATTGCCCGCTTGTGCCTGTGCCTGTGCCTGTTCCTATGCCAAGGCCTGCGCCAGCCGCCCAACTGCCCCAGCCGCACCGCTGCCATAACGGGGCAGCATGCTGACTGAGCAAACACGCGCAAAGGTGGCCAAAGGGATCGGTGGGCGATAAAGTACTTAGCATATCATAAATTCAGCGACCTCGACAGCCGTCAGGCCTTATCGTAAAATACTCGCATATACCGCAGCGCCTTAAAGTATGCTTTAAGTTGTGAAAGCGCCACAATCTGGCTGGGCTGGCTGGCAAGCAGCAGCATCACACACATATACACACATACACACATTTACGTTCCTCGCATTATGCCCGCATTCAATAAATCATCGGTAGTCCTTACAGTACGGTGCGTTGCGTTACGTTGCGTTGCGATGCAGCAGCCATGTCCTCGGCGGTCCATAATTCATAAGCAATGCTGCTGTGCCGCTGCGCTGTCGAAGGCCTATTGAAGGTTTGTTTGCAGCACAAAAGAGTCACAGGTGCCACTTTCAATTTACACATGTGTATTAAGGTTTTAAAATTGTTCGGCACATATACCCACAGTCACACGCACAGGCACTGACACGCTCACCCGCAACGCGCACGAGTGACACACACATGACGGCCTATAATTCATTGTCATGCCCACGTGGCCAAGAGGCATATACACAGCGCAGCAGCAATGGAAAAAATGGCAACACAGCATGGCATGGCAGCATAAAAAAACCAAGAAACAACAAGAACAAAAAGTAATACAACTAACCCAAATCGCAAGTGCAAAAAAGCCAAAAGCATAGATTAACCTTCATCTCTTCGTAACGACTTGGGCTGCTGCGTAAACAGTTTTTTCTTCTGCTTTCTTCCTTGTTTTTTTTTTTTCTGTTTTGTTTGTCGCAGCTATCACATTGCATATGCCCAACACTCAAATCGTATTCGAGTTTTCAGGCCAGTCAAGCAATAACCCACAATCCAGTGCACACACATCCACACACCCACACGACCGCACGTACACATGCTCAGCCAAGCCTTCGCATAGGCGAGTCCTTCTAGTCTTTGCCGTCATCGTCATGGCTTGTAATCGATTTTTGATTGAATATTGCACCGTGCACCCTTCCTTTTATCCTTAAAAGGAACGGAACGGAACGAAACGAACCGCACACGGTTTCAGTGAGGCTCAGCTTCTAACGCCGTCACCATCATCGTCACCGTCACCGCCACCGTTCCTGCTGCCATTACCGTATGTTGTCACACATAAACACACACACACACACACCATATCGGTTGTTATAAATTTTCCGCCTTTTCAAATATCAATAACTGTAAATATTATGAACACGTTCACTGCGCTCCATGCTGCCAAGCATAAAAGTAACTTCTCTACATACATTTTGCCCCGAACTTGCCTACTTCTCTTGGCATCACGGATATCAAAAGGGTTCATAGGCCAGCACAGCCTCAGCGCATAATTTATCGATAAATAAACGAATAAACTTTGTAAGTTAAACCAAAATAGGATCTGAGCTAAGTCAACAAATATAATATCAGACTACGTAGGGCCAATATGGATAATTCAGCCAAATCAGAACACAATCCCAACTAAAAGGTATACTAAAAACTAACAATGATACAATGACCGAGCATACAATTCATTTTCGTTCTTATTATTCTGAAATAAACTCGGCAGCACTTCCAATCCTAGCACATTAAGCCCAGAAAGAACATCTTAAAGTCTTCTTTTAAATCATTAGATCCTTGAAAAATTTTTAAAATGGTGTCATCTTTACAGACACTAGGGCCAAATTATTTAATTGTTACGGTCTCAGTTCATAAGATTATTATCGTCCAACTGTTTATGTCTTCCAGTATGGACTAAGGCTTTATCACGATTTATTTAAAAACATCGAAATATTGCCTCCCACAGTTCGAACAGCAATAACACAACACATGTCAATAAAGGATAATTGAAATCACACGACATTTATCAGCAATACAAGTTGCAATCCTTTATTGCCTTACACATCATCAGCTAACCAAGCGAACAAGCAAACTCACAAACACACGGTGACCCGCAACTTCCCTCCGCCCTTTTACCCTTCCATCACAACTATCGGTGTTGTTGTTATTGTTGTGGCTGTCGCTGTTGCCTTTAATGTTGTTTGGCATTTTGTGTTTTCGTGGCGGCATAAATCCAAATATGATCACTTCATAATTTGACATTGATAGATGAATGATGTATTGGCGCAAAAATTACCCCAAAGAAGAAAAAACAAGGAAAAGAACCGGATAGAGAAACCAAAGCACGGGAAAAACAATTCACTGACATTAACCCATGCCCAAGCACATGCATGCATACGTACATGCGAGTGCCGCACTGGCTTTACTCCTTTAGTCCTTTTAGATACTCGCATAACGTTACTTTGATGGTTGTTTGATTTTGCTCGATTGATATCTTCTTGGTTTTGTTGTTATTCAACTTGTTGTTGTTGTTGCTGTTGCTGCTTTTGTCGTTCGACAACCACGTCTCGGTTCAACAGTTCAATGGGGTTTTTATATGTGGTTGCTTAATAGATTTTTTATGATTTTTTCATCGTTCAACGACGAACAACTGCCAAGAAGAAAAAACAAAAACACAAAAAACAAAAAAACAAAAGCAAAGCGAAACGAAACAAGGCCAAGTATTGAGTTCGTCTTCGCCGTGCATGGCTTTCACATTTGCCAGAAGGGTTGAGTTTGAGTTTGAGTTTGAGTTGATGTATGTCAAACGAGTGTGTTTAACGGCAAAAGGATTACATTTATATCAATACTTGTCCGTCCCATCCATCGGCCTGCCTGCTGCCTGCCTGCTGCCTGCTTCCTGCCGCCTGCCTTTCTGACTGGCGTTTGTTGCCTTCTACCGCGTGTAAACTGGCACAATAATACGACTGCCATATCGTTTCGTGTTTGCATTTATGACAAGTGTTTGTATCAATAATAAAATCTTATTACAATTCATTTTTTATGTACTGCTCCTGCATGCACGGACCACCCCACCCCCATGCCATTGCCCAGAGCATAGATTGGGTTAAGGCCGCCAAATGCAGCTACATATGTACGTATTCAGGCAGCACACGTTTAGCATTTTAACCGCATATCGATGACGGCCGCGGGGATGGTGACGACCACTGTAACGATGATGATAATGTTTGACTGCAGGTCACTGCGTAGGCGAGGTCCTTGTTGGACATCGTATCGCTTAAAGCACTTGTCAATGGCCAACGACAACATATGCAGGTGCCCCACTGCCAACCACTGAAGTTGCTAACCTCATGCCTCACCATGCCACGGCCACTCACATGTGACGTCCTGAGGTCCAATATGGAAGGCTTGAGTTTAGTGCTTGCCTTACGTTGGCCTGTGGGCGCCGTGGTTGTCTAAGGGTACAGAACGGCGACGACGTTGACGACGACGACAAACAATGCCCACGTGTCCTCATGCTGGCACAAGTGACCGACTGTCTCTTTGTCTGTCTACCCATTTGTCCGGCCACCTGTCCACGCTGTTGTCCTCGAGTGCCCCGAGAGTCCATAAATTAACCCTTTTGTTAATTGATACAAATACAAATTGCGCACAATGGCTACCTACTACTTAACGGTATCCAAGCAAACACAAGAGCTGGCTACAGTAAAGTCTGCCATGCTGGCATACTGCACCGCATCTGACCACACAGCAAATCAGTTACTGTCGAATGACTTTAAAGCCAAGAAATACTTCAGTTACACTCTCATGAGCTAACAAGCAATCTATTGTAATTTCCGAAATAGACTCTAAAGGCCAACTGAAGTTGTTTGTTCATGTTCGTCATTGTTTACTGTACTGCACGTATGCAAATTGTAATAACAAAAAGACGAGAACGCGAGTTGAGGCGCGAAGCGGTTTGATTTCAGTTAGCCATACGTCTAATTATTACTTTAAACAATTAACATTTCAATGTAACACAAGCGGCTCATTGCGAAAAATCTATTATGGGGCGGCTATTCAAGTGTTCTGGCAAACTTTCGACAACACAAAAGCGACAAAAGCGACAAAAGCACATCCAGCGAAGCAACTGGCTGACCGAGCAAACCTGCCCCAAACCCAGTGCAGGCCGAAAACAGGATATGCACAAATGCAACAATACGTTTCAAAACGAACTAACGAACGAGTGAAGGAACGAAGGAGCACACGCTTAATTCAAATTAGGCTGCCGGCCAAAAAGCGGAAGTGCGCGACGCTTATTGTTGGCATACGAAGGCGTACCGGCCTCTGGACTCTCGGACTCTCTTCGACCATCTCGAACAATTGCCGCGTCTGCAACACTGCTAAAGGCAAACACGCCCGCACCTCACTTCACCACACCGCGCACCACCCTACCATTGCGCCATCGCACCATAATTAACCTGTACCTACACACGGCATGAGCGCAGGCCGTGCAGTCGGCAACGTTAGCCAGTAAAACGGAAGTTGTAATTACGATGTCCGCTGGCTGGCCGTGCCTCCTGGCACACGTTCTGCACATACACAATAGTTTGCCTGGCATGGGGTACAAGTTAATTGTATTTTCGTACAACTAAATTAATGTACCTTCGATATTTCCATACTTGTACGCACATGCACACACGCACACGTATGTGCCTACGTGTGTGATATGCGCCCGTGTGCGTATATGTGTGTTTACTTGCGGCTAATGCGCTATTATTCGGTTTATGGTATTGTTTGCGTTTTGCATGTCCAAGTGCTCAACGCTGTCGTTGACCCATGCCGCCAGGAGCATAGGAAGGCGTTGCTGTTTAACGCTTTAAGGGCCGATGTAGGCAGCACTTAATAGCCACTTAAAACCGCGAGTGGTCCGATTCGTGGAAAAGATGTGTAACCATCTAGACCACCAACAGCATGACCGCTCTCAGCCAGAACTGTCTGACATTAGTGAAAAATGCACATAACTAATTAAGGCTGATTGGAAAATGTGCCACTCACACCAGCCCATCGGCCCACCGCCACTCTAAACCAATCCAATTCAATCCAGGATTTCAACCCGATTTGGCGGCCATTAATCTATTAATACACTTGGCATAAAACTGCAAACCCATGCAAATTGAACACGCGTCTGCCTTCGGCCATGGACTGGCAGGTCGATTTTGCTGCGCATTTCCTTTTCCGCTTCAATGGCTGTAAAAGCCGTGTAGGGCGGAATGCTGCAGTGCTCAGGCCAAACGCGATGACGAGAACAAGAACAACGGCAAGGATGGTGGCTACCGCATGG
This sequence comes from Stegana nigrithorax, assembly GCA_037044495.1. Lineage (NCBI taxonomy): Eukaryota > Metazoa > Arthropoda > Insecta > Diptera > Drosophilidae > Stegana > Stegana nigrithorax. The sequence goes on along the minus strand of JBAMBQ010004791.1, from coordinate 44,646 downwards.
AAGACACAACGTAACGAATCGCCGTAATGACTTTTCATTTTCACTAAGATAACGTTCGAAATTTTTCAACAACAAAAACTACCAAAAACAATCAAAACATCTGAAAAACATGCAAAATATTCGTTCGCTCGTTCGCTGGCTCTACTTGACTCGTTCCCATTTGCGCCGCTTTTCGGTAATGAACGCAACCGAAAATTTTGAAAATGACTTGGTCGTTGATAGTAATAACGCAGCGCCGTAAAACATTAAAGCACCGATGGCAACAATCGTCGTTTTACTATCTGGGAATGCCTTTCAAAGCCGACACACAGACAGCACAGAACACCCAGGCCGCCCACAGGCTGCCCGTCAGTCAGCCAGCCGGAAAAGGGGTAAATGCGACGAGTTGTGCGTTGGCCGACGGCATTAGTGTGAGCGAGCTACCCTGTCCTGTGCCGTGTCTATTCCGTCTGACTGTCTAGTTGCCTGTTTCGCGATACACTCGCACCACATCACACCACACCACACCACAGCACGGCACTGCACAGCACAGCACACCATTGTACACCATGATGGTCCCGTGCTAGTCATAAGAGTACAAAATCGTTTTAACGTTTGTTACCATTTCCGCTTGTCGCAGTGCCTGCGTACTCCTGCCACAAGGTCTTCATTCAGTGCCGGCACATGGAACTCCCGAAACATTGGAGCCGCTTCAATCAGTTGTTGTCCTTTTGTTGTTGTTGGTGTTGTTGTTGGTGTTGTCTGTTTTGCATACTGAACTCAACTCAACTCAACTCTAGTTGGCGCGACTCTGCTATGCGATGTTCCTGTTGTAGTCATCGTCGCAGTCGTCGACTAATTAACTGCGATTATTACGGTCATTACGTGGGATTTCCTTTTTGGTAAACATCTTGAATTTTAGCGCTTTCGACAGACAACAACAACAACGATACGAACACGATAAACGAACATTGTCGAACAACAAATGTTGTATTATATTATCGTCATCATCAGTCTCATTTTTGTTGCTGTTTTTGGTTTCGGTTTTTTTCTCCTTTTTTTAAGGAGTTATTGCGCCCATTATGGCAACAAAAGACTTTGGACTTTACTCCCACATTTGCACTGGCATTAAAGCAAATTAACCGCATGCCGCTCAATGGCACCACCCGACACCGCTCAACCAACTCTGCAATCATCCATTCATCCAAACGTTCATGCAGCCATTCATCCCACCGAATTCACCCTCCAGCCGCCCTGCATTGCACTATTTAGGAAATTCGTGGCAAACCACGAAGTCATTTGTTTTTAAACGTTTTCGGCTCAAAAACTGCGCGCCTTGCGTATGAGCCTGCTCTCTGCTCTTTGCTCTCTTGCGAATAAAACCCCAAAAATCAATAGAAAAGGGTTTAATAGTTTGCCGTCTGATTAGTCGGAGCTAATGGTTATTATGATTACAATGCACCGTCGGCCATAAAATTTGCCTAAAATGCCTTAAATTTTACATGAAGTTTTGGTAAGTGCAGCATTTATTCGGCTTTAAGACGGTGCTTAGAAATTTCAAGTTAATGCTCTATAGTTTCTTAAAGAATGCATGAGCAGTTCAGCATAATACTTCGTTTTGGCTGTAAGAACTCAACAGGAATTGATTTTTGAAAGGAAACCCAAAGAATTTTTGCACACAAGCAAAATGCAACAGAGATCAATCGAAGAAGTGAGAACAAGATAAAGAAAAAATTAAAATATATTGGCCATATGGGCCACACAAAACATAAAAAATAAGAAAGTATCCAAGAAACAAAAAAAAATATGCAAAAGTATCCATGAGACTATAAACAACAAACTAAGGAATATGCGACAAGGCTACAATTTAAGATAAAGAATATGAGAGAAAAGTAGATGAAGTCAAAATCATCAATAAAACCAAATAAGAACAATCAATTTCAATTCATTCATTTCAGGTCATCAGCTCTGTTCATAATGTAATTTTTTTTTTTTATTTAAGTAAATATATTAATCACATGAAGAATATACGCATGTCATATGCATGAAAGACTACGGAAAGCTGTTACACACATAGATATGTATCTACTTTAAGAAAGCACCTCTGTGACGGACAAAAGTCGCCTCAATAGGTAAAATGTTAATAAAAGCTGCGTAGAGAATATCCGACTGGAAGGTGGAACATGGCATTGACAAACCCAAAAATGGATTGGTTAAAGTAGGCAAAAGATGTATAAGAGGCATGAGAGTGCTTCAGGCAAACAAGATTAGCAACCCATTGGTCGCATTTGAACAGCTCCGCCCGCCATTATGTGCCACAACTCTGCAACATCAAAACTCCATACTTTTCTCATACCCCACAATCACTTTCCGTTTTACAAATAAAAAACTAAGAACAATAATGGCCAAATATCGATTAAAGTAAACAAGTTGAACGGCAAGAACCACAGGAAAACGAAATCAAATAAAAAAATTATAACTGCCGAAAAACCAAAGTGATTCACTTTCAAATATTGAAACAGTATTTAAACGTTCGAATGCGACCAACTGCCGGCCTAAAGGTTCTCGTTGCGGCATACTCGTAGATGGATGCTAGTGTTTTGGTTTGCAGCGAAGTCAAAGTCGGTTGAACGTCAAAAAGTTATAAACACCACATGCTGCCACGCTGGAGTCTACAACGCCGCCTTCGACTACCCTCCGATTGACTGCAGCTGTTGCAGTTCGTTTTTTACGTATATTTTCGTTTTTGTCAGGCAGTCAGGCAGGAAAAGGAAAAAGGTTCGCCGCTGATATGAATTTTCATATTGACAGGCAAAAACAAAAACAGTACCGACTACATCTAAAAGGAAGTTTTGTTGCGCTATTTCTTTTTTACTTTTTTGTTGTTTTTTTTTTTTTAGGTTTTATTTTTATTTTGTGTTTTTTTTTTTTTTTTTTTTGTTAACATTTTTTCGTGTTACTTTTTTCGTGCACTCTTCCCCTCGGCTTGGTCTATTGGCTGGACTTTTTAATAAGCGGCGACTCAGAAGTACAAAGCAAATATTAATAACTTGAAAGTAGCCACAAAATTGCACGAGCTGCAAAGGAAGACAGGCTCAAACAGCATATGATGAAGTAATTTCACTTTTTAGGTAAATAAAAGAGCCAAATATAAAAAACGTAACAAAAAGAGAAAAAAGTCCATACATAAAATTCGGCAATATGCAAAATAATAAACCAATATGCTTTAAAGTTAAGAGCATTAACGACATGAGAAGCTCCTTAAGCAACGAACGCAGCAGATAAAAAATATAAAATAAAAGAAAACGAAAAACACGGTAAAAGTGCTGCAAATGCAAAAGGAATCAGTTGCAGTAACAAAAATACTCGTACGTATGTATAAGTAAAAGAAGTGAAAGCAAAGGCAAACACGAACTTAGTACAAATAAAGTTAAAGCAATTAATTTCCACAAAACAACCAATTAGCTCAAAAGTTTACCTTAAGTGTCTAAACACCATACACCCGCCCCACCCCAATCGACCAACTCGCTCTGCATTGCCGTTGCTAAATGACAGCGGCCATAAACACAGAAACAAAAACAACAGCAACAACAGCACAAGAACGAATTTAGTCAGGCAGGACTGCATGGCTTGACATGAACTAATTTGCCTTGAACCATAGAAGAACCAAACCGAACTGAACTGAACTGAACTCGAGTGAACTGCCTGAAAGAACGTAATGCAAGAACACACCAAATGAAAAGGACTGGCGAATCTTGAAAGCCATGCTGCGACAACAACAACAACACTAACAAGGCTGTTGCTGCTAACACTGTTACCGCCACCGCCGCCGCCAGAATAGCAGCTTGCAGTTCATGCTGCCACTTGTCATGGCTTGGCCAACGCTCGAAGTGAGTGTCTAGAAAAACAAAAGGATACTTGATTTTACTACTTTGAATGTTTGACACTTTTCGGCACCAGCTTGTTTTCGTTGTAATGTCACTTCCTGCTAAAATAATTTCCACAAAGCTGTAAATGTTCACTCAGCAAGTGCTCGAGCTCGACAACACCGACTCAGGCCGGTACCCAGAGCCAAACCCAGTCCCAGTCTCAGTCTCCGTCTCAGTCTTAGAAGCACTGATTCAAAGTCAGTCAAAATCTTTCATTTAGCGCGTCTGTCTGTCCATTGTTGATGTCCTTGTTGAATTAAATTTGGGGCCAAACAACAACCACGTGCACAGGCCGTTTGGATTGGTTTGGTCTGGTCGGGGCTGGTCTGCCCTGGTCTGGTCTTGTCTGGCTGTAATGACATTGGCTTTCATGCGTTGCATTAAGAGCCAGCAAATATGAGAATAAAGGACCTTCACTGAGACCGAGACGTATTCGGGGGCGTCGATGGGAATGGAGATAGAGGAGAAGATGGTGACGGTGGCGGACACTATGACGAGGAACGAGACATCGACACATGAGCAAAGTTGATTGTTTGCAACGCTCAAGCGTACGCACACGGACAAGTGTGAACAAGATGTTTTACGAATCGCCGACGCAGTCAGACACAAACAACATCCTTTTGCATGCCATGCACACACACCAAATGCCACTTGCCAAACACGATGCGTTGCTTGAAAACTTCAAAGTCATTTTAGTGGCATACAATGTCGGCTTGGCCCGGCACTTTGTTTTGCATATCTCACAGTCTGTCCACAGGTCGTTGCGTCGTTAAAAACCCATGTCAACATTTCTGATCACTTTACGTATGTAGTTTGCTTTAGCGTCTCATACTCATATCACAGGTGAAACACACTTCGAATCGCCAATTGTATTTATACGCATTAAGCAGACTGCTGAGAGAGTAAAACATATGGTACGTTGCTAAACATGCCTAGAAGCGATTGTGTGGCTGTAAGGTAATTAAGAGGGAAGGTAATAAGGTAATTAAGAGATTTGCCAATAGGTAAATACCAGATTGATTCTCCTCCTTTATTGGATTTTCAACTTTCATGAGAATGCAGCCTAACTTTGGTGATAAAAGAAGATCCGCCATTGTGCCAGTCAGGGCTTTGAGTAGCCTTCAGGATTTCAGTCAGACTTTGTTGCTTTTCCGGCATCCAACTTAGTAACGTTTGATGGTATGAAGGCACCAATTTTTAAACTAGGATCTTTCTTGCTTAAATTTGATTTAATAAGCATTTGTCGATTATCTTGTGTTAAGAATCTTAGGTACAGATATATGAACTCTAAGAAATACCTCATATACCATGGTAAGGTTCCAATCATAGTTTTTTCTTGGATTGTAATGGCTTAATTAGTTTGAAAATCACTTAAAACTGCAAAAAGTCAAAATATTTCATGATTTACTTTGTATGCCTTGTTGGGCAGGAAAGAATAAGGAATTAGATGTTTTTGTTATTTATTTATATTTAATTATTGCTAAAATAATTGCCAAATTTTATTAAATCGATTAAGCATAATCTTTGATTTATTAATGTAAGAAACTTGAGACTTTTTATGTGCTTAAACGAGAGCAAACAGCGAGTTGTCTTTACCCATGCTTACTTAGTCTGGAGCAAGCAACTTCCTTGCACATTCTCCAGTTGACTGTCTGCACATAATTAGTTAGAAAATTTTTGCATACGCAAACGCAGCGCATAAATTCCAATTTATGTGCACATGCAATATTTGCGCGGCGATAAGTCGCTGAAGCAGCAACAACAGCAGCAGCAGAGACAACAGCTATGGGGACAATGAGCGCGGTAGGGGGCAGCATCAAGCTGCTTGTCTGGCATACAGAAACTGTTGGCGTTGCATTTTACGCTTTTTCGAGCAGTCAACAAACTAACAACAACAAAAACAAATAACAACAACCACAAATACAAGATGAGCAAATTTCGTTTAACTGACAGAGTCGTCGACGTTGCCATAATTCAAGCTGGATGCGCTCGAAAGTATGCTACATGATTTCAGTCTATGCACGTACGTACTTTCATACGTACGTTCATATTATACACATAGTACATATACGCGATTTTTAGTTTTAGTGAATATTACGTGGCACATCGTTCCCCGCGTCGAAGGTAACCAGCGGAGCAGCAACGGCAGCGGCAGCAGCAGCATCGTATAGCAAACCATTTGTCTATGCTGTCTACTACTGTCTGCGTAGTCTTAGTCGCTTCGGCTTCGTTTCGTTTCGTTTGGCTTTGCTTAGCTTTGCTTTGCTGCTGCTTCTTCTTCATTTGTTTTTTTTTTTTTTTTTGTTTATTCAACAACAAACTGAGGCAGCTAGCAGTAAAACTGTTTCTGTATGCGCATAATTACCCAATTAAACCAAAATTACGTTGCGTGCTCAGACATATTAAACCTCTTTGAGCAACTTGCCAAGCGTACTGTGGTTTTTCTCCATTTTCGTTCTGATTTTCAGTTCTGTTTTTTCGTTTTATATTTTTATGTCTATTTTTTTTTTTTTTTTTGTGGTCCTTACCGGCAACACTAAAAAGTATGAACACAAAATACGTTTTAGTGGCGCTGCAATTTGCTCCACCTTTGGTTTGAGTTTGATTTCAGCTATATGCGCTTTAAGTTGTACTAATTACTCCAGCCGCAAGGGCAACTGCAGTATGCTGTTAAATAATCATCTTTGCTGATGACAAAACACCGACAGCAAAGAAAACAAAACTACGCCAAGACAGTGCCCAGCAACAAAAGAAAAAAAAAACGATAAAAAATAAATAAAAAAATTCGAAATCAAAATTCCGAAAAAAGTACAACAGTAAACCGAAACCAAAACCAACTGCCAACATCACACTTGAAAATTATAATTCCCATGATAAAGTGCCACTGACTAAAGGCGACTTTGGCATAAGTGCGACCCCAGGGCAACATTTTAAATGCCAAACAGACAAAAGACACTCAGCATGGCTAAGCGGCCAGAGCCGAGCCGAGGCAAGGCGAGACGCGACGCGGCAAGACGAGACGGGATAGGACGAGACGAGTCAAGTTGCGTGCGGGTTGGGTCGCTCTGCCCGGCCAACAAGAAATATGCATCGTAAAAACTTATGAGCAATCGTACAAAAGTGTATGAATGAGTGCATGGCCTGCCGGTCGCAGCCGCACCCGCAAGCCTCCCACCTACATCCACCGCTCATTGCGTATGAGAGCAAGAAATTCATATCAATGACAATGGCGTCGTTACTTCAGTGCTTCCGCTTAAGCGAATTATGAAGTGGATACGCATAAAAATTTATTGCTGCGAAATAAAAATCAGCGTAAAAATCCAACAGAACTAAAAAGAAAACACAAAATCAAAAAATAAAAAAAAATCAAAAGAAAACAAAACAAAAAAAAAACAAAAAGCAAACATAACAAAAAAACCTACAAAATAGAGCGGAAAATCACAACAACAAAGACACACAAAGACGCAGGGAAAATTATGAAATCAGCATGTGAAAAATATGAGGTTTGTGCCGGCACACTCGGGTGACTTGCGTCGTTGCGGGTTTTAGGCCAAGTGACCGAAGACATACAGTGCGGCCCATCTCGTGACGATGCGTTGCGTTGGCGGTGGGGCAACGAAGGGAAACTCACTTGTTATATGCTGGCGAATGCCGCTGGCTAGCTACAACAAGCCAAACAATAGCAACAACCACAATACATAGCTAGAACGATGACTGCGACGTCAACGCCGGCGCTGTGCTTAAGTACAAGAAAGTCCTTTTAATCTCAACACATATCATCATGATAACAATTTGGTCACTTTAAGTGAAGCAAATTTATTTATAAGCAGTTTTTTATGTATGTCGTCTGTTACTGTTTTTGTTTTTTCTTGCCGTACATCTTTTTTTTTTTTGCTTATTATTTTTTTTCTATTTTTTTGTATGTTTTGCCTGGGTCCGCTCATATGTATGGTATGTCTAGTACTTGGCTGATGTGACGCTGTCATAGGGGTTGCGGTACGATAGCGATTGCGACGGAGACTGCGATATAACGGCATGACCGGCGTGGCGGGCGGAGGTGGTTTGGTGTTTTAGTAAATTGAAGCAAATGTACTTTGATGTCCGTGTTACATGGCTTTTTTATTTCCGCAGCTCGATGCTAAACTCGATGCCAACAAATGTCCGGCAATATCCGGGCATGAGGTGTTATCCTTGCCCAATCTGGCGGGTGGTTGGCCCTCTAATCGTGCTTTATGATGCGTTGCATGTACGCTCCGTACAACTTTCGCTTGTTTTCTTGCCATTGGCATTAATCCAATTCAGCTACCAAAAAAATGTATGTCTTGTCTAGTGATTTTTTATTGGTATTATCCTTGCTATTATCTTCGCTTGGCACTTGCACTTGTCCCTGCCTCTGCCCAAGTCTCAGTATCAGTTTCGGTTTCGGTTTCTGCCCCTGTATGTGTCTTTGTTCGGCTATTTGACCGTTTGTTGCTTTGTTGGTTTGTTTGTTTGCATTTAGTGAATCTCTGTAATTTTATTAAGTCGGTTTTTTTACGCTCGGCGTCTTGGCGATTTTTATTAGACACTCAAGCGCTCATAAATAAACAATTACATCACTTTCGCTTTATATTAGTGGCCATTCAACTTGTGTCGAGCTTGAAGTGCTAGTGGCCAGCAGTCAGTTGCTAGCAGCAAGTTGCCAGTTGCGCGTTTGTGTGTGTTCATACGGTACTTTGTAGGTGGTGGGTGGGTTACGGGTGCGTCATGCACTTGGGGTGACTGATAAATTATGCAGTTAGTAAATTAAATAGGCCGAGTACACATACTCGTATACGTATTTATAGTTATGTGCTTATTAGTTTACTTTGAGTTTACGTAGTGGCCGAAGTTTCTCTTATTGTTGCTACTGGCGTTGTTGTGATTGTTTTTTTTCCTTATTATCATCATTAATTTATTGCATAAGTTTAGGAAGTTCGTTGTGCAAGAAGTGCGCCAATGTAAGCATATATTTTTCCATTTTTCCTTTTTTTTGAAGCAAGGATACATAAAAACTACGAACGTGAAATTGAAAAACATATCCCATATTCTTGAATTACACATTGAATAACTAAAGTATTGCCTAAAATACTTGCCCTGATGCTATAATTAATTGATAACAATATTTTGCAAATGTCTACTTCAGCTTCAAGTCACTCAATAGATTAGAATTGAATTTGAAGCGTCTTAAGTTTTGTTTTTTTCTCAATATTTTTTTTATGTTCAGCGATTTAGTTAGTGCAATTATCAGCTCGATTATCGAGTCAATAGGGCAGTCGGCGTCTCTTTTTGTGACCTGCCATAAGGAAATCCACTTAAACGTTGAATTAACCTGCAGCCGACCTCACGAGCTGCTGATTACTTTTGGCATATGTCGCGCATAAAAACATTAAATCTCTCTTAAATTATTTTTATACACCCGTATATCCGTTTTAGGCCTTACGCAAAAAACAAACACTTAACACAAAATTCTGTGTCGGCATTACCATTTTTCACATAAAAAAAAAAAAGAAAAAAAAATAAAACGAGACAAAACATAATGGCAAGCAAAAAAAAAAACAAAAACGAACACGAAATAATGCACATCTATGGAAATTTAATTAATTTTCGAAAGCAAAACGCTCATCACCATCGCTCATACATATCCTTGCGCCAACTGACACGCAGTGGCAGTAAATCCTTTTCAGCGCTCAACATAATTAAAAAATATGAGTATGAAGTCGCACCACGCACAACCAAATACACACACACACACATCCAAAATTAAAAATCCTAAATCAAATTTTTGACTTTCGGTACGCGTGTGTGGGTGTGTGCATGTGTGTGCGTGTGTAAGTATCGGCGGTGATGCTAACTGGGGCCACGGCAGACTCTCAAGGGCATAATGTTGTCGGGGTTAAAAATAATTCAAACGCAACTCATTACGAAAACGGCAACCGAAAAACGAAACGCAAAGCCATAAGCTTAAACCCGAAAACCGAAAAGACAAAAAAAAACTCGTAGGTTCAGCCTCTTGTTGTTCACTTCCTTGTACATGGCTGTGCAATCCCACACTCCCGTACTCCCACACTGTCCCACCCTTCCACCTCTCGCCAACGATTAGCAACTGGCATGTCCCCCACATTGATTTATTTCAAGTAATGCTAAGCGAAGCAGGATTCATCATCGTTGTCAGCATCAAGTATAACAGCGTAAGGACTCTTGTCTCATTTTAACATTTTCCAATTTTCGAAAACCCTTATCATAAATTAAGAAGAAGCAAAAGCAGAAGCCTCAGCAGCGGCATCAGCAGAAGATATGCCTTGTCATTGCTATCCGACGTGCGTGGCAAAGCGGGAGATACCGCCATATACGCCATATAAGCGACGATTCCTGTTTGCCTAACTCTTTTTCGATTTTTATATGTTGGTTCAAATTTTTTGTTTTTGTTTTTTGATGCCTGTTTATCAGCTGCGAAGCTAAGATGCGGGAGTGCGTATCTTAACCACTGGCACTACGTTACCCCCACTCCGACGCTAAAAAAAAACCAAAAATTAAAATGATGAATGCGTCGTCGTGTGTGCTCTTGTCCCATAAAACCAAAAAAAAAAAAACAAAAAGAAACAACACTGCAAAACATAAAACAAAAGCAAAAAAGACAACAAAATTAAACCAAAATCAAAAATGAAATGGAAAATCGCTTAAGGCGTGCGGGCATGCAGGCGGGCAAGTGTGGCAGGTGGCTGGGCGTGCGTGCGTGCATGCGTGCGTGCGTGCTAGCAAACGTCTTTAGTGCGTTCTTGCCTTGCGTTCGCGTTCCATGCGCTTCAGTTGGCAAAGCAATGCGGTGGCAAAGGGTTTAGCTTAGTTTGCTTTGCATTATGTCGGCAAAGCTCAGCGGGTTGGCGGTTGAGTTGAGTCGAGTTGAGTTGAGGCAGCCGCCTTATGTTTTAGCTGCTTATCGTGTTGCTCTTCATTTTTTATCGCGACAAACAAATCTTTGATGAATCAAGCTAATGTCAACCAGCAGCTCCCTCGCCCAGGCCCAGACCCAGGCCCACACAAACAGCCACAGTCACATCCCCAACCGCCATTGCTGGCAAGAGACACGCACGCAAAACGGAAGCACTTAATGATGATAACATGCACAGCTTCTGACATTGATTACAGCGTCGGAGGCACGCATTCAGCCATCTGCCCGCTGCTGCTGCTGACTTTGTTTGCATGCTGCCGCTGCCGCCGCTACCACCGCCAGCAACGTCAGTTGTGCCACTCATCTTCTAATCAGTTCGAGAGCAAACATACGCACATCCACGCACACACACACATACATACTCACAAACAGCTAAGTATGAGTGGCTCAAGGACATGGCGCCACCGCAACGCCAAGGCAAAGCCTTTTGTCTTCTTCAAAGGGTTCCATTGCCAAAATAAAAACGTAACGCATACAAAAACCCAACTCAACCCAACGCACGCCGTCCTCACCTATTCTCGACTCTTCGAACGTATCTCAATTGAGTCACTAGTGTCTACAGCACTTGAACGATGCGTGTGGCCCATGCCAACCCTTATCAGTGCAGTCATCCAGCCACTCTCTCTTAACTCACAACCGCCGTCGCCGCTGCCGCCGTCCAATGTTGCTGTGTGTATTATTTATGAAAATCGTCGACGTTATCGGGTTCTTTCAAATATTTACAACCAAAAGCTTACGGTTGCCATAATTAAAATTGTAGCCGAAATTTGCATCACCCCGCCACGCACGGCCCAGTCGGGTTGTGCCTGCCACAACTCCAGCGACTGGCGCAAAACGTATACCCATTCCATCCCCCGCCTTAGTGCAAACAGCAGTCGAAGCCGAGCCAAGCCATTTGCCCACGCCACGCTCATCGCTTGCTATCAGTAAAAGCACCCAAGCAACTCTTTTTCGCCTACAGCTCACCCCATTGCCGCTTCCCAACTTCCCAATTCAATATGCGTAAGAAGTAAAAATAAGATTTTATAGCTTACTTTTCATAATTTAAATGCGTAAATGTAACTGTTGATGTCGAGTGCTTTAGCTCACCCAGCTTCATCTTGCCACACGTTGTCCTGAACTGCCCTACCCTGCCTCTGCTTTACTGTAATTCATTTTATTTTTTCAGCGTTGTGTCAATTGGTTTGCATTGATTCAGTGTAGAGTGTCAAGGATTTCCTTTATCCTGAAATATAGCCTGGCAATTTTGTGTATTAATCGCTAAGATTTAATGTATCTGCACACCTTTTATAATTTCAACATTCTCAATTGTAAGTGATTTTAAATCTATGAAAATTAAAAGAAAACAAGCTTTCCACAGTAAATGTCTCGTGGAGGGAGATTGGATAGGCTTAAGGTGTCTGCCACTTAGTGCTGGCATACTTGGCATATCTGGGCAATGCTGTGGCTCTAAAAACCAAGTAGGACTTAAGAACGTCATAAGAATATTAAGCTACACATGGGCCTCCCGCTCTTTTCCTTCTTGAGACATATGCATTCACCATTAAGGTGAACCACGATTAAGGTAAACCATTGCAGTTAATAGACTGCCCAATGTAGCACGCAAATTGAGATTTCTTTAATTTTGCAATATCTCGCCATTGCAAGGCAAACTCAGTTAAGCAGTAAACCCATGTTTTAATATAATTTTAGTATACGTATAATTTTTTATTCGCTTGACCATAAGTTTCCTTTGTAGAAAAGGATGAGTACTCCATTTAAAAATCCATCCTTCCCCTTCATAAAAATAATTTCAGACTATTTCGACGTAGACTTAGTTGTACTTATTGAACAAAGACTTTTACGCACCAAATTTCTCAATCGAGTAAATTGAAACAAATGCAGATTATTTGAAGGTTCAATAAAGAATATAAGGAACAATCTCTTATGTAAATATTCTGTTCTTTCTAACTTGTTTTTTTTTTTTTTTATTTGAAACACTTAACACCGCAAACATTCTCAAATCATTAGGCAAGATGGTCACCTTTGCTATCTGATTTCTATAATTATCAAAGTTCTGCAGCGTCCGCCATTAGTTTATGTTGGCCATTACACATCATCGACTGAATTGACTAATTGATAAGCCAAAGTAGTCATTATGATTTGCGCATACTGTCTCACTGTAACCGATGCTTATCTGCTGCAATTAATTTTAAAGATTTCGGCAGCGAGTGTCAGCCAAGTCGGCATTTGCTACACATCAGCACGAGAATTCTGTAGGCAAGATAAATGTTAAAGAAGTATTTTATATTAAGTTTTTGCTTAAGAAATTCAACAAAATGGCACAGTAGGCGAATTAAGCCACAACAAAAAACTTCCGCTCTCTGGGCGAGTATTTAAAATTATTGATTATGCGGCACACAACGGAGGACATTGTTTCTCTATTCGCCATTTAAACGTTTGCTGCACATTGCTGCTGCTGCACGCTGCTGCTTTTAATATTTTAATTTAAGAAATTTCACAATTCCAAGTTTTTTTGATGTTTTGTTTTATTTTTATTTCTAACAAAGTTCTAAAGCAGACAAAGTACTTACACACGCACGCATTCGACACCCGCAACTGTGCAGCAGCGGCAACCAGCCACTAACGGGGCTTTCACTCGTCGCAAGTGTGTCGAACACTTTTGCTAATTTTGTGCCCAAAAATTAGGCCAAAAAGTGAACCAACTTTTTTCTGACTTTGGGTTTCTTGTTTCTATATTTTTTTTTTTTTTTTTCTGAACTTGGTTTTTATTTTATTTTTTCTTTTTTTTTTTTTTTTGTTATTGTGTTTATTTGTTTCCTTTATTTTTATTTTTTTGTTTTTTTCTTCTTCGTTTTAGGTTTTTGTTATTTTGTGGCGCGAAAGTTTTAATTTTTATTATTAACTACGAAACTTCGAAACTCAGCTAAAAGCGAGAAAGAAAGGCAAAAGCGTTTGAGTTGAGCTGAGCTGAGTCGAAAGGAGACAAGACGAGACGAGACGAGTCGCTTTGAGTTTAGTTGAGTTGCGTTGCGTGAAAGTATAAAAGCGGTTCGGCACGCTTCCCACCGCGCACCCACATTGGCGAGCGGTACTAGTATAAAGTCGGTGGCGTCAATGGCACCAGAGAAGAAGAAGCAGAAGCAACAGCAGCAACAGTAGCGGCAGAGGCAGAGGGGCCAGAAGAACCAAAAGTTTTAAAGTAAAGTTTTTGGGGAAGCGTCTGTTAAATGTCAGTAAAGAATAACTTTGTTTTAGGTTTTCAGGTTTTGTTGTATTTGTTGTTGTTGTTGTTGTTGTTTTTACTGCTATTTTTGTGACTGCGACTTCTGGTGCTGTTGTTGTTGCTGCTGTTGTTGGTGTTACCAAAATCAAGTTTCAAGGTCATGGCCAACGCCTTTTGCATCAGCGGCTGCCGACGACTTTGTTAGCGTAGTCATCGGCCTCGGTCTCTGTCTCAGTCTCAGCCGCAAATTCGAATTCGAGTTTTGCGCCAGCGTCAGCGGCGTTGTCGGCGTTTGGTGGCTTTTCTGCACGCACGCACGCACGCATGCTTCAGCACGCCGGTTGAAACTTTTTTTTTATATTTTGGTTCCTTTTTTTTTTGGCCTGACTTTGCTTGGCTTTTAATACACAATTCATGTCGTATTTAACTTTGGTTTTATGCCATAACCGGACCTTAAAGTGTTTTACCACATATTTTTTTTTGTCGCTTCACGCCTTTTTCTTTTCCTTTTTCAATGGCGCCCATTTGTATGCAATATAAAATTTTACTGTTGGCTGGGCAAACCGCATAAAATCGCAAATTAAGCAACACTTACATGCTGACCGAAAAGTCCACAGTTACCCATCCGTACGCCTCTACACACATGAAATTCCGTTTCTGGTCAGTTTACAGCTTAAACCCAAATCAACTCCGACTTCGTTTGTTGTCGTCATACCCCACACGTCTGTGAACGCATACAACACAGCCACAATTGCCATTTTTTTTTTAATTTTTGTTTATTTTTCTGCTTCTCTAATGGATTCGTTTTTCTTTTATTTTTTGCTGTTTGCTGCTTAATGCAAAGCTTGTCCAAATTGAAAAGCCGCCTACAGTTGTATGTTGCTCGAGCCAAGTGCGAAAACCTTTTGGCAGTATAATTTTTTTTTTTTTTTTTGTTTTAACTTTTCTTCCTCCACGTACCGAACGAGCATAATAAAGATACTGCATACTTACAGGCGCACTGTTGCAAAATACACTAAGTGACTACATATGCATGCGTGTGTTCCTGTGTACGTGTGGGCGAGTGCGCGTGCGGTGCGGATTGTCGGCGGCATTGTACTTCACGGTTTGAGTATTTTCGACGGGCGTGTGTAAATATCTAAAAGTCAAAGTGAAAAGCCGAGTAGTCAGCTGTGCACAATTGTAAATCTCTGTTACTTAGCGGCAGCAACAACATGAAGCTAAGCGAAACGAAACGAAATGTGTTCCATATCTGCTTTTTTCTTTTGTTTTTTTTTTTTTTTTCAATTTGTTTTTGTTGTTGTTTTCAGTTTAATGCAGTCATTTAAACAATATAAATCTCATACATATGCAATTTATGCGCGCACACACGAGTGCCAATTGGAAATTATTGCCTCGAAATTAAATGAAAAACAAAAAACGAAAATTACAAAAAATAAAAAAGGAAGAAAAAATCAGCTCAGCAGGAAATCTTCAGCATGCGTCGCTACATTAGGGAGAATCACAGCAGCAAAAGAAAAATCTTCAATGCTGCTGAGACATGCGACTTGCGACTGGTGGATGGTGGCGGTGACATGACTGTGCCATGGTAAGGCAGAGCGCAACATGGCGTGGGTGGCTACGCGGCAATCCCATGTGTTAGTTAGAAAGTAAATTAACTCGCATGCAAAATGTCGCCGCTGCGCCTACGTCTCCATTAGATTCGTTGGCAAATAAAAAACGCGTTTGAAATTCAACTTTATGGAGGCACAAGTGCTTGAGCACATACACACTCACTCGCGCCGACGTCTTTCATGAGCTGAACTGAACGTTCGCACATTAAATTAATTCAAATTAATTCACTACACAGCCGCAGCCGCAGCCAGAATAGCAGCTACGGCTACGACTTCGACTTTGGCTTTGGCTACGCGTCGCATCTGTTTTACAGACGACTTTTATGCGCCTCAATGTTATTCTTTCGAAAACGTTTCTTTCTTATTTTTTATTATAATTTTTTATTACGCATTTTTTTTTGCTGCTGCTGAATTTTTGTTTACTTTTTTTTTCCTTTTTAATTTAATATTTTGTTTTTATTTATTGTTTTGTATTCCGCTTTAAAGCACAAAAAAAAAATCATGATTGACATTTTGCGTATTTTGGTATAACTTTATTTGAAAATTAATTTTATTTTTTCTGATTTTTATATTTTTCACAATTAATGAAATTAACAGCATGCAACAAGAGGCTACTTTAGCAAACTGTTATACATTTTCGGATGCTAAATGTTATACGCATGGGGAATTCATACATTGAAGTTATTGTGAAAAACCCAACTACAAGACAATTCAAATGTGAACTTCAATATTAATGTTATTTACCCCTCTGACATATTCTTGGCTGAAAGCGATTAAATCATTTTAACGTGTTAGCATTAATCGTGAAACGTAAAAATGATTTATATTTAATTTAACTACAGCGCACGACAGATAACGTGAACGCTCTAAAACGTGAACAAATTTTTTTTGTGCATTGACTGATCTGAAACCTGAACAAGGCGAAAATGCAATATAACATGAACAATCGAAGTTTCAATGTTTGCATGTAATTTACATTAAGCTCAAATTATTCTGAATTTGGGGATTACCCTAATAGTGAGTTATGTTTTTTATTTGGCAATTTTGGCCTAGCATACAGCGTTTTGTCTTAGTTCATATCTATGCAGAACAGAAATGAGTTGTAAAAAAACTGTGTGCTTGACGTTGAAAGAAAAAGCTTGAATTCTCGGTTTTATACAAAAAGGATCGAGTGTGACGTTCTTAGCGAAAAAATACAATGTTACTAAAACAAATTGCAATTTCTCAAATTTTCTTAAAATAATATGTACCTATAGAAAACACCAATAAAATGAGAATTTAAACGTTTGAATTCACTTGATGATTGCTTGGTATTCGAAAACGTGAACAATTTGTTAACGTGAACTCCCTTGGTTTTAATTAGTTGACATTGTCGGTCGTGCGCTGTATATGGATTTTCAATTCAATAACTAACCTTTTTCTAGTTACCTAATGAATTTAAGCCAACATGAGATGATTGGGTTACTTGAACAAGATAGAATGATAAACGAAGTTACGTAATTACATACGACATGAAAATATAAAACGAAACAGTAACAACAACAGCATCAACAACAATTCAAAAATACTAATAATTAAAGAAAAGGTGATTCCGACGTCGCGAAATCGTTCTGCATCAGTTTTCGAATTGAATAAATGAAATGGATTCGCATTGAATGAAGTTGAGCCTCAATTGATTTGAACACAGCAGACGCGCCTTTCCGACAAAACAAGCGCTGAAAAATAGAATTATAACAAAAAACAATAATAACAACAACAACAATAACACACTAACTTAAGGCGAAAAAGCCGCCAACCCTCGCCAAGCGCTCAAACGCAGCCAGCAAAAGCAGTGTTGATCAGGGGGAGTGGGAGAATGGCGCAAGGCAAGACTCGTATTGGCAAACGGGCAAAGGAATGGGAAGTGTAGTGAATGGCAAGCAAATGCGTTAATTCCATTTTCTTAATTAAATGCACAAACAAAATCACGGAAATGAAAAATAAAATCCAAAGTCTTTTACACTCAATGATTTGTTTTCATTAAAACAAGAAATTCTCATTAACAATAGAATGACAGCGAACAGAATAAGCGCGGGCACGGCCAGCGAAGGGAGCGGCCAAGCGAAGCGAGCGAATTGCCATTGAAGAAACTGACGAAGCTGAAGACGCCGAAGAAGCCGAAGAAGCCAAACAAACAACAACAGCAGCAGCAGAAACAACAACAACAACGGCAGTAGCGGCCGCTTAAGAAAAATGAGGCACACAAAGCGTACTCGATGCCGTTATTGCTACTATGAGCGTTCTTGTTGTTGTTGCTGTTATTATTGTCAATGGGCACATTCCAAAAACGCGCCACATTTTAATTGCCAACAATTGTCGCCGCCATTTCATTCCGGTTTCTTTCTTAAATTTTTTTTTCTCGTTTATTTTTTTTTTTTTTTTGTTTTTGTTTCATTTTTACCCTGTTGTATTTAGCCCTGCCAATCGACGAAGACGCCTAAAACAAGGACCACTAAAGACAAACGCGTCTGTGAGAGCAGAAACAACAACAACAACACTATGTGGACATTTTCCTTCATTGTGCTTATTGTACTGGTTGGTGTTTTTTTTTTTTTTTTGTTTCTTTGTTTATGTTTTGTTTTTATTTCTGTTGTCACTGATGTTGCTGTTAGGTCTGCTGTTGCTGCTGTTGTTCGCACATCGGTGGAAGTCATCGTCCGCTTGCTAGTGGTATTAAAATTTATGGCATATTGTACTTTTCGGCTCAATTGTTAACACGATTTACGCGCCTTCCATTCAACTCGTATTTCATTCATTTCAGTTATCTCCGCTGCTGCCCATCCCTCTGTCCGGCTATTATGTCGGCTTTATAGGAGTTATGAGCACACTTACAATAAATATTTCGTCTCCGCAACGTCATTAACTCTTTATCATTAATTGAATAAAATAAAATTAAATAAATTTTATAAGCCCACAACAGAAATAAAATACTCGTATGCCAACGTTTAAAGACAATGTCATTAAAACATTCGGACATTAATTGTCTACAATATTTAAACAACGCATTATATAATATTTGTAAAAATCTGAAAAATCGATTTGTAACTTTCCTGGTAACATAATAACAATATGCAGCTTACGTTCTCCATTGTTGTGCACTGAGTTGCTCTAGCCTAAACATTACAAATTAAGAAAGTAAAACCTATCTAAGCTTAACTATTTAATTAGTTTTTATATTATCATAAGTAACTATAAATGATGAAAATAAAGAAATAGGAATTCAGAAGACTATGATTTCTTTCTTGAAATAAGCTCTGTGAGCTTAGTAAGCACAAAAGATGTTTAAAGCAAATAATTTCGAAGAGAATCCAGTCTGTTCATACTGTGATAGCCCTAAACAGCTGTTCCTCCAGCAATACAGACTTAAATACCGGATGCATTAACACTACAACTTAAGAGCAAACAAACTAGCCACGATATTACAATATACGTTTATATAAGAGCGCAGCCATGATGACACGTATATGTATATAAATATATGTATACATGTACATAGTTACGCAGATGTATATGTAAGTACAGTTACCCCATTCTCACCGCACCACACCCACCAATCAAACCATATAAATCGTAAATCTCTGCAACTATTTCTTTCATTTTTCGTTTTTTTTTTTTATATTTTTTTTTTTTATTGTATTTAAATTTTATTTTTTCCTACTGCAATATTCCCTATATACCAACGACAACAAAGACGACAACAACAACAAAAACGAAACCGAACAGACGCAGCAGCCGCAGCAGCAAAAACACCAACAACAACTAAAACAGCAACAGCAAAGACGGCAGCAGCAACGAAAAAGAAATCGACAAAAAGCATTTACTATAAAATTTACTTCGTTATTTTTATTTTATCCCGTTGTAGCATTTTTTTTCTTTTTGTTGTTGTTTTTTTAAGGTTTTATTTTCCAACTGCAAACTGCAAAAACTCAATTGCTTTCTCACTCGCTCGAACATTTTGCCTACTGTGCGCCGTGCGCTGTGAACTGTGAGCTGCGCTCGTTTATTCTTTTTATCTGGTGCGTTCGCTTCTATTTTTATTTGTTGCTTGTACTTTTCTTTTTTTTTACAGTTACTGGTTGCCCTAGCAATGGACCCGCCTACTTTTTGGTGGTACACCTATCGCATGGACGCATGCTCTCTTCTTCTACTGGCGACAATGTCTGAGTCTGAGTCGGAGTCAAAGTCTGAGTTCGAATTTTCTCCGAGTGAGTGAATGAGAATGCATTTGTATGCGCACTGCTGCACCTTGTTGTTGGTCTCGTTTCTGTTGCTGTTCTTGTTGCTGTTGCTGTTGCTGTTGCCATTGCCATTGCAGTTAATTTTGTTGTTCTTGATTTTATTGTTGTTGTTGCTGATGTCGTTGTCGTTAGTCGTTGCACAGTTACCATTTTTGATTTTTGCTCGTTTTCTTTGTGCCATCGCCGGCTACTTCATCATCTTCATCATCAGCAGCAGCAGTAGCAGAAGCAGAATCTGCAGCAGCAATTTTAGAATAATTCAGCTGCTGTGCACTGAGCTGAACTGAACTGAATGCGTCTTTAAGCGACGAAGCTGCCCATTGTCCACATGCCTGAATCTATTTTTTTATTTATTCATTCTTTTTTTTTTTTTTTGGCCCCACTTAATATGCTTAATAGGAAAAACATTTGTCGATTTTCATTATTACCAAACTAGAAGTAGGTATGTATGTGAACACTTAGAATACTTAACTAAGTGACAGTAGTATTAGTTTTTAATAAGACACAAGAGCAATAGAGGCATATATAAGACAATGCACATAATACGATGGTTAATAATAAAAAAAACATAAAAATATTAAAAAATGAAAAATGTATGTGTAAAGACTTTTAAGTCCTATGAGAACGTACTATGGATCTACACATCCTCTTTATAAGATATATAGCCATCATTACAAAGTTCAAACTCTGCCTAGAATTGTACAGGTTTTCTCTTAACAGTTTTTCACTAGCCTGTACATATTGTAACCACAGAATGTTCATGTGTAAGTTAAGATTTTTATAATCGTATAATTATATTAGCTTCAATATGGGTCCACTGTTCTTAAATGAGTTTTGTAATGGATTTAAATAATCCACGTTTTATGCGAACTTGACAGACGTATTTAAAAATTCTTTACAATATAAATATTCCTACTGAGTAAGAAGAATAACCTCGCGTTGCTCGCATCCCCGTGTCGAGCTAATTGCGGCGCGTGTACTCAGCTGCGCGAATTAAACGAAACCCAATCTGCCGACGTTCCTTTGGTTCTGTGCACGTAATAAGTGGCTCAGCTATACTCGCGCGTATTTGCAAACTCATTTTGCCAGCAAAACAATCTGATTGCTGTTGACTTTGCTTTGCTTTGCTTTGCTATTGGATCATTTTCAAAATGTTTCAACAATTTTTATCATTTATCATTTCATCGAAGCGAAGACGCTTCAAAAAACACCGATGACTGACAATGAGCGGCTGTCGCAGCTGGGCTGTGGGGGTGCGTGTGGCATAGGAGAAGGATGTGGGCTTAACCGCCTGTGGTGCAGCGACAGGCAAACCACTTGAAACATTTGTGCCAAATTGTGGTTTCACCGCAAAATCGCTTGCGCATTGGGAATGTTCCCATTCCCATACTTTGAAACACACGACACAGGATATACAACAACAATCACAACAACAACAGCCAAGCGATGATTGAGTAGGTGTGGGAGAGTGACTGAGCCATGACTGACTGAAAGAATGACTGACGCCGACTCCAACTCCGGTTTTGATTCTGATTCTGATTTGGGCTGCAACGCTACAACACCAACAATAACAACAACAACAAGGACGATAACGAGAACGACAACAGCGAAAAGTGTCGCTCGCCTGTGAGATAAATTACCAAACACTTAAGTTGGATTTTCGAGATTTTTATCGCGGCATGGATTAAGTGACTACCGACCATGAGCGCAATGCCACCGATGGGAACTTTGGGAGCGACTTCTGGCTTCACATCGGCTTGACTTGGCTTAGTTTTAAATGGCGCCTTTTGCCCTTGCGCATTTGGAAATGGCAATCGTTGTCGTTGTTGTTGCTCATTTCAATTTGTGTAGTCAACGTCAAAGTGGTTCGGCGGAAGGCGGCCGGGAAAAGTGAAAAATGTGCCAATTCATTTGGTTTAAATTAGCGGTAGCTGCTTTTCCTGCCAAACAAAAGCGGCCTACAAGTGGCTGCTGCTACTCTAATCGCTGGTGTTGCTGCTGCTGTTGCTATTGTCGCTTATTTATGTTTTTTTGGGCCCTCCCCCCTCCATCTTCACCTGCTTGCTTCCTGTAATGCAACCCAGCATCATTGTGCGGGCGCAATGCTGATAACTGCGAGATTTTGCTTTTCTTTTTTTGATTAATTTCCAAAGATAAACGCGATAAATTTCATTAAAAATTGCACGGCAATTCATAAAAAGCATTTAAATGAATTGCAAAATATTTGTAAAGCGGTTTCTCTGCCATTTTGAAAAACGCGCATGTGGCCGCCTTCGATGCCCCGGGAACCGACTTTGCTGACTTAGCTGGTTTTGCGCCCTTTAGGCTGACAGTTTTATATTAATTTCGTTGTGTTTGATGCATATTCTAATCCAATGGATATGCTTAGATAACGAAAGACATACGGTGAAGCAGATCCTCTTAAACTTTTCCTTTGACAAGCGAAAAGTGATGACTAAGGAAAGTCATGGATAGTAATCTAACCCCGATAATATCAGCATGCAAAGCTTTTAGTATTGAGTATAGTATATATACATATATTATAGAGGCTTTTAATACGAGGGTTTTACTATAAATTCACAAAATACCAACGCATCTTAAATAATTTGTGGAAACAGTCATGAGTCTCTTCGCACTGGCTTCTATGGAGTTTCTATGGAGACTAGAAAATGATCGGAGTATAAATATCCATAATTAGCGCTGACTGTGTCATCAACTAGTTGAAGGAGCTAGAGAATCACTGAAAAGAGCTGAACAAAAGCGACAGATATACTTTATAGTACACAGCCAGTATCGACACACGTTTGTAAAATCATTCGAGTAAGTAAGTAGTCCAATAGGAAGAAAAAGATTAGTAAGCGTATCACATTCGCCGAGACTACTTGCTTGTAAGCAGAACTCCCTATACTACCAGCTGTCATACATTGCTCTTAAACATAAAGCTTAACGTGATAACTCCAGATAAGAATGAATGTTTTTTTCTTGTCTAAAAAGATAAACACTAAAGCTAAAATTTGATTTTGTTGAAATATGATTTTTTTAACGATCTAACAAAGTTTGTAAAAAGGAATACCTCAAATAAGATGCAAAGGCCTTTTTTTTACTAAAAGTGTCCTGTAAAAAACCCAATCTTTACTAAAGACTAATATGTGCATGAATAATCAACCTTGAAAGTTCGACCCCTCATGCATCGGCGCCGTGTACAAAGATGAAAAAATTTCGTCGATAACCTATGGAAACAACTGACAAATCAAAAAACACGCCGAATCGTTGTTTGACAAATACAAAACTCGCTTAGTCTACTATCGCATTTCATTTTAAGTTAATTAGCGTTTCCACTCTGCTGCTTTTAGTTCTGGCGTTTTTTTTTTTTTTCTTTCATTTCTTATTTCCAGTTGGAGAAGGCCATTCTTGCAAAATCATCGTTGCGAGCATAGGATTGAGCATTGTTACCAATGGGAATAAGCCAGTCTTGCCTCTGATATTGATGCGATAAACAATTTTAAGGCTGGTAGATGTACAAAGAGCAGTAAGGCAGGAGTAAGGCGTTGCTTTTCGCGCTTTTCCATTTAAAAACGAATCAGCAATGCTCGAAATGCGAAAAATTGCTTGTTTTAGTTTTTCGGCGCTGACGTAGAAGAAGTAATGAACGGATGGGTACGACAGTTAGGAAGTGGGTATGAAAGAGGATTTTGAGCGCATATCATCAGCAAACTAGCTAACAACCAGTCAAATCAAGTCAAGCGGCGAACCAGCCATCCAATATCAACATCTTCGCCCGCCGCTGCTGTGCCATCCATGACAAACATTCAAACCCTGCGCCGGTGGTCCTTCTTTATGCGGCGCGCACTCGATTGGTTTGGGTTTTAAATAGCCATTAGCAAAAACGCTTATTAAAAATTTACATTTCATTCCACTTTACAGCTGAGCGAGCGGGCAAGTTGTATACGACAGGACGAAACGCTACGGCATGAGATCAGTTGAAATGAGAATTGAGACGAGACGAAACGAGCTTCGATACTATGAGTCGAGACGAGGCGCATTGCGATGCGACGAGATGAGTTGAAATGAGTTGAGCTGAGTTGAGTTGCGTTGCGTTGAGACGAAACCGTAACGAAATGTTGAAAATTCATTTTCAGTGCCCGAAAATGAATGAATAGCCGAGCGATGGAAGGGGGGATGGCACGAAGATGTGAACGGTTGGACAGGACGACGAAAGGCTGTCGATGGTCGATGTCGGTGTTTGCTGTGCATGTTTTGGATGTTTGAAGTGTACGGGACACAGGCTTCGATGGGATGCTTCCGCCCATTCGTCTGTCCGCCCGTCTGCACAATTGTCGATGGGGTTAAAGTTGGGCAAATTTTTGTATTTTTAGGTGTTCATGCCAAGTTAATTTAATAATAAAACTGAAATTTAATTCATTTGCGGCCAGTCGCAGGCGCTCTCTGCTGATTTCGGTACTGCCCTGGCCTTCTTCATCGCCGCTTACTTTGCTTCAGTATGCCTGCAGCCAATTTCTATGCTGCTGATGCTGCTGATGTTGCTGCTCATGCTATGCTGCTGCTGTTGAATCTTCGTTCTACATCGTTTTCATTGGTTGGTGTCCGACTTGAGCCGGTTTCTCTGCATTTAGCTTGCAGCTAAACTGACGCAAATTGGCGCCTTCTTATTGGACTTTTGTGCTAAGCATTTTGCTTTTTAATAGCATTTCACAGTTAGTTGACCTTTTTCTACCACCGCCACAAATTTTTCTGCTATTGCTGTTTTTTCTCCTTCTGCAGCCTGCGCCTGCAGCGCATATTGCTCGCTATGCCACCCGCATATATTCATATTTGCTTATACAAACCAATCTTTAAAGGGTTCTTGCAATATTTCGTCACGGACTTTAAGAAATTTATCAAAATATATATAGAAAATACGTAAATTGTTTAAGTTTGCTGTCGACGATGCATAAATATATAACAATGTCGTTCCCAACAACAAAAATAACAATTACAACAAAATCAACGCCAATGACGTTGACAACGATGACGTCGACGGCCAAAACATTTGGCAAATTGAATTCCATAAAACTAACCGCCGAATACGCGCCGCACAATTAAGGTTGAGGCTTTGAGGTTAGTTTAGGTTAGGCACTAGCTAGCAGAGCACCCCACCACTCCGCACCGCCCACACCAGTTCAAAAAAGGAACTGCAGAAGCAGTATACACCGACACTGATTGGCATGCGGCGAAGCGGCGATGCGCGCCGTTATATAGCATTCAGGAGGCAACCTTCGCCGTAGTGACAGAAGTTGGGTATGCGTGTCAGACGCAGCTCAGTTGTTGATATTGTTGTTGTCAGTTGTTGTTGTCAGATGGCTGATATTGTCTATTTACCTGAGCAAGAAATGTCGCACTGCGTTTATGCGCCCGTTAGCCTTAGCTGGCATTTAGTTCCTAACTTTGTCGGTTGTTTGTTTATCTGCATGCATGCATATTCGCTTTGCACACTCATTCGTCCATTTATTTCTCTGTCTATCTGTCTTTCTGTCTGTCTGATTGTCTCTCTGTATATTTGTCTATCTGTC
Organism: Stegana nigrithorax; assembly: GCA_037044495.1. Classification (NCBI taxonomy): domain Eukaryota; kingdom Metazoa; phylum Arthropoda; class Insecta; order Diptera; family Drosophilidae; genus Stegana; species Stegana nigrithorax. The sequence goes on along the minus strand of JBAMBQ010004791.1, from coordinate 19,082 downwards.
TGTCTGTCTAACGGTTTGTCCTTTCGACTATTTAAATGTCCGTCTGGTTGAACGGCGTGTATCCAAGTGGCGACATTTGAAAAAGGGTGCTGAAGCATGTCTAAAAACAACAACAACAACAACAAGCTATTGCACATTGCCTTTAAATATAAAACATATTTTGCAGCTCGCTACCAACACAGCACAACTCACCTTACCACATCGCATCGTACCCCGTCCATTCCCGATCACGCCGACTGACTCTATCATCGCCATAACCGTTGCTGTTGCCTTCGCTGACGCTGGCGCTGACTCTGTCGCTTGCGTCGACGAAAAACTATCTCGTACTTTTCGGCCACACAACAAAATTTGATTTGTATTTCTGTGGTTTACCTTTTGCACAACTGCCACACAGCCCACAATCCAGGGGCCCACCACAGTGGTGCATTGTGCCACCTGTACTGCCTGACAATTCCGCCTTGCACCCGCCGCATCGCTGACTAGCCGGCTAGTCCACCCGACGACCCGACTACCCACCTTGGATTTTGAGGTTGAAATGAAAATTCAGAGAATGGATTGTGCGGGTAACCGGAACAATTAAGGAATTTCGCAAAATGTGGCAATGCAATCCCTTCTCATTTGCTTTACCGCTTGTACTCACTCAACCTCGTTTCTCTACGAACCAGGCGCCGGCAGCGCAATCCAACAAAATGATTAAGTAGTCTTGGTGCTGTGCAGATTTTTGCACAAAAGTTCTTAGCTATTTGGCACACCACCTTCGTCACCGTCATCTTCATCTTCATCGTCATCGTCATCGTCACTGTCACGTCAGCCACGACCAATGCAGCCCATTGCCCAGTCTACGGGCAAAAACTGTACGTACATAACGCACTACATACCATGAGAGGACATGCGGCTAAGAAAAGCATTAAGTCGGTCTCTGGTCTTCAACATAGCCGACGTCTTCGTTTGCGACGTCTTACGTTTTTGGACAGCTTTTGTCTTGCATACGAAATTTGCTTGAAATTTATTTCAACTTGTATATCATCGATAACTACAAATACAACAAAAACAACAGCACCTCTAACAGCAATAGCACAAAAAAACAATTGGCAACAAAAACAGAAGAAGTCGAAGACGAAGAAGAGAAGGAACGATAATGCATAGGAAATAATTGAAAATACGTGTTTGGTTTTGGTCATTTTCCATTTGAATTCGAACGAAATATTGCAAAGTTACTTTTCCACATTGTTTTGTTAATAAATTTCCAGTTGGAGATTAGTTCGGTCGATGGTGGTTGAAAAGACGCCGTATCCGACTTTAGTCAAATTACAGCAGTTAAATGTCTAAGTGACATGGCATACTTTTGTTCCCATACATGAAATGCAAACGAAAACAATTGATTCGAGGAAAATGCAAATTGAAATGTATAATTAAATATTTATTTTCTCCGAGAAACATTGAAGGATTCGGCTAATTCAGGTACTGCAACGCAATTTATGCCATTCACAATGATAACTGCAGAAGAAACTCAATTTACTACTTAGAAACCAATTACATTAGTCTATTGTTTGCCGAACTTTACCGAAGCAGAAACTAGGAAAAACTTAGCGAATCATTTACAAAGTGCTTATGGAGTCGCATCTATCTATCTAAAGGAAAAGAAGTCAATAATGAGCAGAGAAAAATCCTTTTATATCTGTATTGTCAGGGTAAACCGATCCAATATATTTCTGCAATGTTTGTCCGAAGTCGGACAGAAATATATTGGATCCGTTTACCCTGATTTGCAATTGAGACAAATTTCATAGGAAATATGGAAACCACGTGTACTTTGTTGCGAGGCAAAATACTTTTGAGAAATCGAAATTTCCGGCAGAAAATGATTGCGCCTCAATAGCTAGCTAACGGATCATCGTATATGATCCGTAGTTGGGTTAACTTCTTGTGAAAATATGCCTTTAGCAGAAGAGCAACATTTTTTTTCTATTTTTTCCATTGTTGTTATTTTATAAGCCAACAAAATCAAATTTTTGCATGAAAACCAATAGGCAAAATACTTAAGTGACTCACTGTATATATATTTTTTAAGGGTCTGCAATGCCTCCTTCTGCCCGTTATATACATTTGCACAACTTTAATATACCCTTTTCTATTTATTGGTAAAGGGTATAAAAAAGTAAGAGCACCGATCAACTGAAGATTTCTTGAGGGCCAAATGGTTGAAATTTTCTTGAAAATAAGAGAAAAGACGCTGTTGAGTGCTAAGGCCACGTTTTGGAACAGAATTCAAAAATAGTTCTGCTCTGTGAAGTAGAATTTTGTGTTTTCTCTGGGAATTTTGACCAACACACTGTTAGGCAAAAACTTAATTGACAAACTTTTAAATTTATTTTTTTCCGATTTTTACGCCTTTGTTTTTTATTTTTATACTTTTATTTTTTATTAATTAAAAAAGAACGGGCGAAGAACCAAAATGCGACCAGCCGCCTTTGCGGAAAAAATCAATTAGGCTTCAAGAGAAAAAGCACTCGTTGAATCAATAAATCATCTACAAGAGGCAAATTAGCTTTCAAACATCCACCCATGTACCGCATGCCCCCACCCAAGCACTGTGCCTCTGTAGCAGCACAGACGCCGCACTGTGTGAGGAACGGCAAACTTAAAGTAATTCTGTTTAGCCTTTCGTGAGTAGCTACTCGTAAACCACGTGATTGGCTTTTCGAGTCGAAACTACGTGTGTATAAATGAAAAGCATTATTTTTGGCTTGGAGCGCACCGATGACGATGACGACGACGCCAACAACAACAATGAAACAACTAACAAAGGCCAACAAACAACAACAGCAATAATAACAACGACGTCAACGTTGACTTCGACTTCGAAGAATAAAGAATAAAACAGCGGATGCGGGGGAGATGGTGACAGCATTGGTGATGGTGATGGAAGCGCAGTGAATGCGCCGGCAACAACGTAGAGCAGGCATCGAATTAGATTTTCCAGCGACATCAGAACATAAAAAATTCATTAAAAGTAATAAACTAATTCCATTCGATCCTATTAAAAATCATTTTCGAATTAAGGATATTTGCATATCCTTAATAAACTTTGCCGTACCGGACAACAACGGCGACGTTGACGTCAACATCGACGACGACGACAACAACAGGACATTGGCGCGCGCGCTCGAATGAATAAACGGACGAAATGAATGGATGAAAAAATAAGCACAGAGAACTCCAGCGAAAAGAAATCCAATGAAGACGAACTAGGCCGTGGCCGTGCCCATGGTCGAGACGGAGGCTGCTTTTGTGACATTTTGCTAAATGAGTAGTCGAGCATATGTATGGATGAAGCGAACGGCAAGGGATGCCAGGAGGCAATATCAAGGGATCGAAGCGGCGCTTTTGGGTGCTGATGACTTTTTCAAGGGTAGTTCTTTACACGAATAGTGACTGCCTGATGCCATGAGTGCTGATGAGCAGCGCGCAGAGAAAGTTGGCAGCTTTTGGCATCGCGGTCGAACTAAGCATTGGCTTCGTTTGGCTAAGAGTCTTGTTTTTATTTGTTTGTTTAACGTCCGAAGCTCTGTCAGCAAACAAACGGCCGAACGACCGTCCGTCCGTCCAACTAAGCGAGCAAGCGCCTTTTGTAAAATATTTAAATTTTATCACAGCCAAACCGGTCGCAAAGGACATTTTCATTTTGCATACACACACACACACATCCACACGCCGCACACAGGCAGCCTGGGAGGCTGGCTGGCTGGCAGGCAGTCAGGCAGGCAGGCACTCATCAATCAGCTGCAGACTAATTACATAATCTCCTCTTGATTATGTTGCTTACTTTAGTAAAGCTTCAGCTCGGTCGCCATTTCCACCTTTAATTTGGCTTCTTTAGCTGCTGAACTTGTTGAGCGATCCGAAGCGACAAGCAAAGCAAGGGACTGCCTAAGTGCAGGCTAATTTAGACTCACCTCACACTTTCAACTCCAACGATGTGCTCTACTGCACGCTTGAGTGATTGAATGTATGTTGACCATAGAAATAGTTTTTTAATTAATAAAATAAAATACAACAAAAAAAGAAAGAAGAACAACAAAACAACAACCGACAAAATGGCAACAAAATGCTAGCAAGTAACGGTTCTTCAGTTTTCAATGCGCACGGCCCATGCTGAGTTCACATAAATGAAGGTTCATTCCAAATGCAAACTAGAGAGATTATCCACCTATGCTGGATTTTTCTTGAACACGTTACTAAGCTCCTATAATTTAAAGCGAACTGAGCAATATGAAATGAAATTCTTTACAACAAACTTAATTCAATTCAACGCAAAAGTGCACAATTTGTATGCGATATAAACAGCATTTAAGCAAATTACACATACGCACCGTAGGCAAGCCGAAGACAATGACAACAAAAGCAACAACAATGTGAACAATAACACTGGCAATGGCAACAGTAAATACCCCGAAGGCGAACGCACTTGTAAGCATGTACGCATACAAGGGAATCGTATGAGAAACTCATCTGGGGCTGGTTGCGTCGCTTCCTCCTCCTTGCGCCTAAAACTATGCCGTTAATGCACTTTTGTAATAACAAGCGACACTATTTGCTTATTACTCGCATGTCGACCATCCGTCGAATTGTGAATGTGTGTCGATGTCTGCCGCTTCGAGACATGTAGCGTGTATGAGAGGGTGCAAAGACCGCGCTCAGCAGAGCATTGGAGGCTGGGCAGGCATCATGGCATGCCATGGCATTTAATGTCTTCACATAACTAATAATTGCAGCACATTTTCATGATGTAGCTTACGGGTTATTGCCAGCGCGAAACTCTTGGCTTGAGATTAGCTTACGCAGCGGAGCTCTGAAGAAGAAAATTCATTTATTTATTTGCTTATCTCGGTTTCGGTATTTTTGCGTTTAATGTTGGCGACAAACAAACTACGAGACGAACAGCCGCCAGCGAACATTTTTGCATTATGCGTTGTGAACTAAGGAAGCACTAAAACATTCGGATTACACTCACACAAGTCAACGAAATGCTGTACATTTGTGGATTTCTTAGATGGATTGTTATGGAGGAATCGATGAATTGACAGTTGAAAATATTGATTGATATGAACATACGAATATGACAATGTTATTAAACTTTAAACCAAGTAACAAATTGGATAAATAGATTAATTTGGTATAAGTCAACGATTACAAAAAAGAAAAAAGTTTGTTAAAAACCAATGGAGTGAGATTAAGGTTTGCTACTTATCTAAAAAAAAGACGTCTTCCACCTGTTCTTAATGTCATTCCCCAATTTTACTCGGATAAATCTCTTCGAACAGAAGATCCTTTCGAAATCAGTACTATGAGAGGGCCACAATTCCATCCAAAATAAATTGGCAGAATACATGTTATCTGACACAACTCTCATTTGAACTCTAACCACAAACAATATGCAAATTACTGAAGAGGAATGCCACAATTATGGAAGAGCACTCCATTGTATTAAGAGAATGGGATTTTCATTTTTCACATTTGTTGTGATGCATTAATGTCAAATAAAACTGATTTATTCATTCTGAAGACATAGCACAGTAGGAACCACAATGGAACGTACCTAGAACTTGGTAACATCAAAAGAGCAATTATTTTATTTCGCTTCATTGACGTGACGTGTTAGACATAAACAAAAAAAAAGAAGAATCGGCAGTTTAGGAATAAAAGAGTAGAATCATAACATAAATCCGTTAAAATGCGACTTAAATCGAATTAAATACTGTCGCTAAAAACCTTAAATTTTCGGGCATTTTCACCACACGGAAACTTTGAAGACAAGATTCAAGACTGAGTCTATTGATTTTTCGTGAAAATTCATACTCGGTTAAAACACATTAAACAACTTTTAAACACAAACACAAAACTTCTGAGGTCTATAAAACAAAAAACAACAACAACAAAAACAAAAACAATAACAGAATCAAAAGCAACAACAACAACAACAAAAGTACGTAAAACTTTTGCGACGCACTAAATGTTATCAGTTTTATTGTTGTTGTTCTTCTGTTGCCGCTGCTGTTGTTATTATTGTTGTAATCTCAGCGGCAACTTTAACAGCGGCGGCGTCAGTTGCGTCGACTGTACAACAAAAAAAAAAAAAAAGCAAAATAAAACCAAAAAAATGGGACAAAAACTTTCAACTGCGCATACGCAACTCTTTAAAGCGTAACGCAAAAGCACTGACGATGACGTAGACACAGACGCAGACGATGACGACGGCGGCGGCGACGGCGATGGCGATGGCGATGGCGATGGCGAGGATACCTAAACCGGTGGAGAAGAGGGGCGTCGAAAAAGTTCGCAATTAGGTAGTGTCAAACTTTTACGTTTTTCACTCTCGTTAATGTTGTTTTTGTTGTTATTGTGAAATTCCTTAACTTGCCTAACTTCCGGTTGGCAACGAGCAGGCGCTACACAAAAAAAATTGGCCGCAACAAAATTAAAGCAAAAACAAAAACAGTTACAACAAAAAATTGAGCAAAAAATGAATTTGCTTTTGCAAAAAGTAATTATGAATCATTTACATCGGCAGACGACATTGTGCCAATGCCCAAGCCGACACCGACAGCGACACTGACGCCCACTCCCACGCCCACAGTTTCTCAACCACTGAGCCTGACGCACGCTCAACTCCCAGCCATGTGCTTTAGCGATGTCTGGCCAACTTAATGCGGCCTCATATGCTGCTCAGGCCCGCCAAAGAGCAGCAAAAGAGAAACATCGAAAAGGGAAACAAACTTAAGAAAAATGCGACCAGCTAAGAAAGGCAAAAAGTTTTCATTCCTAAGCGACGACGCGTCAAAGTTACCCTTTCGCTTTCCTTCTAATAAGAAAGCGCCCATAACTGTTTGCAAATTTCTCAAAATTGGCGCAAAAGTTGAGCAATTTTTTATTTTTTTTCTTTTTCTTCAGCTCCTGACGTCTTGGACGCTGCTCTTTGTACTGCATTGGCGGTAACTGGAATAACATTAAAAAATTAAATAAAAAAAATTTCCTGCTTTTATAGCAACTTGCTAATAGGTGGGCACGACTCTTACGTGTGCGAGTATAACCGCCAGCGGTGTGGTGTCTAATGTATGGGGAGTGGACTGGGGTGTATGGTATGTGATGTGTGGGGATTGGTGTGGGGTGTGCTGTGTGGCGACGAGTGGTGGGGCGGCAAGTTTAGTTTAGTTAAACCTTTTTCGTGCGTTTATTACGCAAAGTTCTTAAGCTGATGCTGCTTCGTCTTCGTTTGCTGCTTCGTTTCGTACTTTTACAGTTGCCTCGACTTCGCTAAGCGAGTGTCAAGGTCATTCATTGTAAACTTTTTGGCTCTCAAAGTCGCTAAGTTTCAGTTGCGCCCACCACACAGACGCCGTCTCTTTTGCACTTGCGGCAAAGGTATAGAAAAGCGACCCGTACGAAGTTTTTGCGGCATTAATGAAGAAGTTTGTTGACTTAAGCGACTCTTTAATAACTTGACACATTAAAGCCTGCAAATGAGTCAGTCCAGCACTGCGACCAAGAGCTGGCTGTTATGCTGCATGTGACTTTAATAATGCGTCGCATCTAATCATTACTTTGGGGTAGTCCACGGCACTTTGAAACTTTGGAACTCACGCTGTGACAATTGCAAAATAATTATTTCTCAGTACTCTGAGTGAAAATGACGTGTGGATTAAGATGCCAACACGGACTATTGCAAAAGTGGTATGTCTATTTTGGCAAACGCTTGGCAGCTTTTGGCTTTGGTTTTGCCAGCACTAGGTAAGTGGAATTATATCCAAGGACTATGTAATCTTACGCACACACTCTTTCCCTCAGATAGTGTCTCTTGTAGCATCAGAAAACAGAATAAGAGATCATATGTTATTTTTATGCTGATATTTAATTACTTAATAAACTAATAAAAAAACAAATTGCGCAATTTGCCAGTTCTCTGCTGGACTCAGTTGGATTTCGTCTTGAAAACGTTTAATGATGGCCACTGTTCCAGCCGGCGTTGTGCGCATTGCCATGTCCACCCCAGTTGGAACCGCCATGACCGCCGCTTGGACGGCTGTCCCAGTTGGAGCCACCGTGGCTGCCACCCCAGTTGGATCCACCGTGTCCGCTGCTTGGCTTGCCGCCCCAGTTGGAGCCGCCGTGTCCGCTATTGTCCCAATCGGCAGCATAGGCACAGGCAAGAACAGCCACAAGCACAAAAACAACGCTGAAATACTGAAATGCAGCAAAATTTAAACCTAATCCTGATCCTGCTACTACAATGAACTCACCTTCATGTTTAAATTTGATTGTTTTGTTTGTTCGGGATTTGTTCTGGACTGCTGACTTGTGTCTGACTTGTGATGCCTTTCGTTTGGCACTGCTCCGACTTATATACCATATTTTGTAGGCATCATTACAACCTGTTCGAGATAAGTTTACAGCATCATCGCTTATCAGTTATTTTACGTCAAATGTGGAACTGGTCCAACGCGTACGAAACGGTACGGCAAGGTACAGCACGAGCCTCCGTTGCGTTTGAAGTCACGCATGTGAGCAATATCAGCTTCTTGAACAATTAAATCTGTTAAGCATGCAATGGGTTCATGTTCATGCAGTTAAATTCAATTCAATTAAATTCGATTTAATTCGATTTAATGCAATTCGATTCAAATTGTGTCGTAAATAAAAACGAGAAACGTGTCGAAAACAGAAGCAGCTAGCTTGATTTTCGTTTGATTTCGACTTTGCCGTTGACAGTCTTGATAAAATGTGCGGCGATACGAGTAAAAACGTGTATTTAATGAATTCACTTTCGAGCTCAAACATTGGCATTTCACTTTTTTTGACTTAACGCATTCGATGTGTATCTCACTTTGACTTCATGCACACACCAAATGTGATAAGAATGAGCGCCACCACAATTTTTCGAATGGATCTGTCAAATTTTGAGTTCGATTTTATCGTTTCATTAATAAATTCATAAATTTAATTCAACTTAAACTTTTTACTTTCGAATTTTAAAAAATTAATATTTATTTTGGCTGCTTGTTTATTTTATATCTCGTATCTTAAACCACAATTCAAATGTTAAGTCAGTTTTCGATTAATTGAACAAACAAAGAACCATTCATCTTAACTTAACATAAGAATTAAAAGTACAAATTAAAGGTAGCACTTGAATTAAACCATCACACTCCTAAGCTGTTGCTGCGTTTCTCCATCTCATACCGACATTCAGCCCTAACAAGAACCGCAAAGTATAAAATACCCACCGCCCTTTATAAGTTTGACATTTAATAAACTAAAAAAAACACACTCAATCATGACAAAACAAAAAATTAATTTAAATCAATGAAATATCGAAATCTCAGCTGGGAAATTAAAACTTAAAAATCTCACAAAAATTTCGGAGCAAAATAAATAAAACTCAATAAGTAGAGGTGACTCTAAACGATCTACGCTGATCATCAAAACAGTTGCTATCCAGAAGAATTACAAACACATGGCAAAAAAGACGCAGCGCATCCTGCAAAGCTGTATTCCTTTATAATATTAATTGAAGACATTTGCATAAGTTTGTAATAGTTAAAAAAAAAACATTCAATATAAAGTTTTTGTATATTAGTATTTATATACATTAATATACTAATGATGCAATGGAATTCAGACATAAATCAGATTTTAACTAAAACAAAAGTTAATTCCATGCTTCACTTGCAAGAATGACTGCCAGTGATGCCTTAGAACTTAAGTGAGTGGCTTTGTTAGAGTAAGCGGAAATTGAAAACGCAAATATAGCAAACTTAAAAAAAACGTACACATCAAAAATGCGCAACTTACGACTTTGACATTGGTGAGATGGAAACTGTGAGATATTGATGACTTTTCAATAATTTATAAACGCAAAAGAAACACGATGCAATAAAAGCGCCACACTGCGCAAATACTCACGTCCCCCCTGGCAGTAGTTGAGAGGGTGAAAAACAAAAACAAAAACACCAAAAAAACAAAGGAGAAAATTCACCGAAATACACAGAAAACGAAAGAATGACAAATGATCGTGCAAACATTTGGCAAATCCACGATTTCCATAACGATGCTGGTTGGACTCAAGTGGCATGAAGCGACATGCATAGGCTGGCAGCGTTGTTGACGTTTCGGTTAGGTGTGTGGGTGAGTGGATGTGTGGGTGTAGGCGTTTAAGGCGCGGAGATAAATATTATGGCATAAAACACTTTAGCGGCACTTTGCGCATTATTTCATAAGGTCGTTATTGTCAACGCACCGGCTGTGCTACCTCAGACTCAGACCACCTCAGCCCACCTCAGCCACCGCCGACGACACTATGACAAGGACTATTGGCTGTTGGCTGTTGGCGGTTGTCGCGCTGTCGCGCTGTCGGGTTGTCGACTGCCGTTTTGCTATAAAACATAAATAATATCTACAACAACAAGCGGCAAAACAACAATGACAAATACAAGTGACTGCGTACGTACATTTGTCGCCACGGTGGGCACGAGTCTGCCACCTGTGCTGCAGGCCGCTGCGCCTTGAGTGCTGCACAGTCACAGTCACATCCACAGCCGCAATGAAGCATACTCGCACGCTCGCATACACCCTACCACACCGCACCGCAATAGCTCAGCTCAACTCGGCATAGCACAGTATAGCAAAACAGAGTTTAGTCTTGTCTTGTCTTGTCTTGCCTAGTGTAGCATACGCGGAGGCGCTTGACAAAATTATGACTTCACTTACAAGGAAACATTAAAGTTTAACATTAAATGGCATGTCATTTGGCCATAAAGCGAATAACACAGCACGTCAGCATGCGATATGTGCTGGCCGTTGCTGCTTCTGTTCTTGTTGTTACTGACGACTACATGCCATATACATACTCGTATAATCACAAACGCACAGGCTGGAGTATAAGTATATGAATAAGAAAAGAGATTTAGCACATGTATGCGATTATTTATGCCAGCCCATGATAAAGTGATTTCTTTCATTTTTCCCTTTGTCTTGGCTGAATGCAAACAGAAAAAGACACATAGTTACTCGTATTAGAAGAGAAATTTTCAGTTTTAATGAAAAAATAAATATTTATCAGTATTCAATAGGAATACCTCTTTGTCAGTTGCATAACGAGATACAAGGTTGGATTTTCTGCCACGAATCTTGCTAAGATTCCGTTTCCAAGGAATATGCATGTATATGTTGCCTCTCTATAAAACCATCGCATCCTCATATGTACCTTTACCCTTAATAAACTTTGATAAAAATATATGACAAAGACATCTTTTATTTAGTACCTAATTAAATAAAAATCGCCATTTAAGCGGACAATAGTTGATTGATGGCGTGTGCCTACTAAGAAAGGTTTCCCTGTGTTTTGTTTGTCAACCTTAATAATAATAATGGCGCATATCGGGCCTTCGTTATGGCAGTCTTATTGTATATTACACCAAGCTCAATCTACCTCTTTTTTCATTTTTGCAGTATTTACCAATTCAAAAGTATATGTAACAAAATTTCGAATTATTACGAAAGTACTACGATACAAAACTCTCAGTTTATAGCCATTAGATTCTCATTTATCTAGCGCACAATTAAAGCTTATAACGAATACAAGTATCTGCAAAATTTTTTTTCTCTGTTTAACTTATCTGTGTTGGTTTTAATATTATTATTTCTAAATTACGTATAAATTCCTTTCTTGAATTTACACAACACCCTTTCTCCTATCTTTACACATTATTTGAAATTGCGATGTCGCTTGACGTCACATATGTATATGGTACATATAAAATACATAAAAGTGTTTATTCAATAAAAAAAAAAATAATAAAAATAAAATTAAGACACAAAGCGAGATCAGAAAGGTGTACGATGCATTAGTTGTGTGTCATAAGCTATGCACATGTCGAACTACGAACGCGCCCTATGAAACTGAAGGAACGGAACTGCTTTAACGCAATTAGTCGCGGCGGCAGCAGCAACAGCAAAAGCAACAAAAACAAATACCAAAGTATAAGAAATGTGTTTAAGCGCCTGCCAGGATGTCGTGCGTCATGGGGCAGGGGCTATTGCTCGAGCTAAGGGATGAGGCTAAAGCGCGAACACTGCTAAGGCGCGAGCGTGCGGATGAGCGACAAATGCGGCAGCAATTTAGTTAATTGCCTGCAATTATACTAATGAGCGCCTTGCCTCTGCTGCGATATATGACAATGTAGATGGCTTTGGCGATGGCAACGGTGTCATCATCAACGCCACTGCCACCGCCAAAGCAAGAAAAATATCTAAGAGTTGACTTATTATATTTATGACCTTATGGCATTTTGCCAACAACAAGTGAATGCGCTAAATGTATTTTTGGCACTTGGCCTTAAGCGTTTCTGATTCGCTTTTGTTGTTACTCGCTTAATTTCTCTTTTTTTTTCTTTTTGTTTTTATTTCTTTTTTCGCAAACAGGGAAAAAATTTTTAAACATTTGTTTGATCGTTACTTTAATTATTGTAGCTTATTAAACATTTAAGTGGTACACATGCCTGTCTTCAGCTGTCCGTAGCCTAACGCGCTCACGATTCGGCTGCGCTGATTAGTTTGAACGCCGAATTAGTAATCAAGGTTGGTTCACCAGAAGATGGCTTAATAAAAGCGCGTACGTGACCAAAGTTTGTACACACACATACACACCTTCCCCCACATGACGAAAAATTTTGCTCTTAAGCAGTAAACAGTAAGCGGGCCAGTGGCAATGCCAATACGCGAACGTGTTTGATAATGAAATCATTTTGGCCTTTTGAAGTTGCAATTGCGCTACGTGTGTTACGCACAATCACAGCCGGATTATTGTGGCCATCCAGCCAACCTATGAACATATATACCATGCACATCACAAAGCTACCAGCAGCCAAGAGCCAACAACCGCGCTAACAAGTACGGCCTGGTCTTGAGCTAAGTTTGCGCACATGAGTGGCAACGGTTGCCACGATTAGAATGCGCAAATAGCTGGCAAAAATCTCTTAAAGCAAGCTTAGAGCCCAACTTTGTTTAGAATAATTTTAGTCATTGTTTGTAACGATACCAAATGATGCTAAATGAAATGCTTAAATCATCGGTGCTTGGCTACACAACGACTCGCTACGTTATGCAATATTTTTTTTTTCTTATTTATTTTTTATTGTTTTTGTAACATTTTTCCAATTTTACGCAAATTAATCATTTTAACAGAAACGTATTTGAAAACAAAATTAAAATAAATATTTCAAAAAGCCAAAAACGACACTCAGCCAAATTCATCCGCGTTTTCGAGGCTGGCCAATAAACGCCTAAAAATAACATGAATGAGCAGCAGTCAACAACAACAACTTGACAAAGAAAACAATGTGAAGGCTGACAAAAAAAGAAAAAACGCAATGAAATCGATTTACCTATCAGTTATCATACACATATGTAGACATAAGCGAACACGTACCTATGTTCCTATGTACTTTCGAGTATATACACACATGTATGTGGGTGGAGCCTCCGAAATGGCCAAAAGCAATTTATACTCGCACGTATGCCTGACAGCAGCAGCAGCAGTAGCAGCAGTAGCAGCAGCAGCCGACGCAGCAACAACAACAGCAACCAAACGACTAATGTGTCTGTGTGTCCAATCAGAAACAAGACATTCACGTACATTGGTTCGTAGCTGAGAGCATCGCTTATGTTGTAATACATACGTATGTATGTATATGTCAGTATATACAATGTACATATTCACATGTGTATGTACGATATGTACGTGTATGTATATAAATACGACAGAAACACTTACTGAGCGAGTGAGGGCATGAACAAATGAATGAATGAGTGAACGAATGAGTGAATGATTCAATGTGGGTGCCCAGCTTAAATGACAAAATCAAATAAAATCAAATGAGGAAAAGCAGAAAAAATACCATGTAGCACACATAAAAAAGCCCAAAAAAGCCAAGGAGCCTCCAACAAGAAAGAAAAATAAAAACAAAAAAGGAAAATAAACAACTGAAACAACAAAAAAGACGTCGACAACAACAACAACTACAGCCACAACAGCAACGACGACGACAGCGTCAAGGCATACGATATAAATGACAATGTATGTCCCTCTCACTTACGTCGGCATATACTCGAAAACACACATAAGTTCGCCTACCGCTGAAATGTTGCTTTCGCTCTCGCACTCGCAATTCCACGTTCTCACTCTCAACACGCTGCTGCTGTCGGTGCCAAGCAATGTTGAGGCAAACCCAGCATAGAGATGTGGACTGCGATGGCGTCGAATAGGTTTCGTTAACTTGCGTTGGGCTGGCATCAAGCGGTTGGGGTTGGGGTTGGGGTTGTATTGGATGTTGGCGCATAGGGACGACAACAAATTGAAATCGTTTATACATGAGTTCATATGTAGTTATGCGTACGAGTTCAGTATATAAAACCATGTTCGTTATATAAATCTTACATAAAATGGTCAAATTAGACTAAATACACGTAGAGGCTCGTATGTGCGCAAACAAATCGTTTTCAATATGATTGCTAATTGATTACAAGATATCTGCAACTCACATGACGTGCCCGGATTGACAGTTCCAGTTGAATAGCGCCCAAAGTGCTGATTACGTTAATGGCAGCCATTTTTATTGGCACAAAATTTTATAACTTATCTTCCCGTTCCTCTAAACATTCCCTTACTATTGCAAGAAACCGAAATAACAGAACACAAAATTAGGAAACCTTTTGCCCTTACTAAGTGGCATATTAACCATTCGCTTTACAATCGGTCATCCATTCGGTTTAAGCTAATATCAACTATAAAAACAAAGAAGCCAAACACTTACATTAAAGTTACATTATTTACTATAGTGCAGTTTTTGATGGCATGAAAATACTCCTCTCTTTCCCTATCTATCCTTATATTTGTTTCTAATAATCTAAATTTGGCAGCTAACTTCTTCATAAGAAAACTAGAAAGGCAGGGCTATAGTCGGGCGTAACCGACTATAGAAAACCCAATCCAAAACTGAATATATTTTTTTGTTGCTTTAATATTTTATATTCATTATGTAAGGATAAAAAAACAATTTTTTTTTAGTAAAAGCCATTTTTCGGCTGATGGTTCCTATGGGAGCTATATGTTATAGTAAACCGATATTTATAATATTCGGGATGATTGGATATTACTTAAAATCGTCAAATCTAAAATTTGATAACGATATCTTAATAAACAAAAAAGTTTTTCTCAGTAAATGTTGTTTTTCCGCCGATCGTTCCTATGGCAGCTATATGATATAGTAAACCGATATACTTGTATATATAATATTGAGATGTGTAATTAGACATTAGCTAAAACTTTTAAATAATTAAATTTGGTGAAGATATCTTGGAAAACAAAAGGGTTTTTGTTACTAAATGTGAGTTTTCACCCGATCGTTCCAATGGCAACTATATGTTATAGGTCGAATATCGAAAAAAAAAAATTTAACTTATGCCTATGGATTAGGAGAGTCTTCGTGCAAAATTTGGTGGCTGTAGGTCTTACTGTTTCCGAGATCCGTTTGTTTATAGAGATGTACGGACAGACAGACATGGACATAGCTAGATCGACTCGCCTTTCGATGCTCATCAAGAATATATATACTTTATGGGGCCTGCCACGCCTCCTTCTGACCGTTAAAAAACATTTTCACAACTTTAATATACCCTATACCATTTTTTGATACAGGGTATAAACATTTTAATCTTTAAAATTGCGGTGTCACGACGTCCGGCTACACTAATATCTGAAGCCGCCTAACCGATTTCAATAAAATTGAATTTATGGATGTGTAGGATTGGTTCCTACTTAAGATATATGAAACTTTTTGTTGAAATCGGTTAGTAAATACGGCCGTAATTGTTTAATTAGTACTTCTGTTATCACTGCTTATATATACATTTCGTATCACTGCTTACACATTTCGTAATGCAACATCGACAGAAATTTCATTAAATTGTTGTAATTATAGTCACAAAAAAAAACTGCTTTTGCTCTTTTCTTACGCATTGAGCATTGATTAGGTTCTTTTGCGTACGCTTCGAGATGATATCATGATCAATGTTGCCATGACCAAACAAAAATTTCAAATATAGAATACGGTCTATGGCAGGGCAACGTCTGCCAGGGCTTACAAGTTTAATATAAACGTATAACAAAGGCATATATTTGATGCCCTATGCTCCAATAGATAAAGGAGCTGATGATGATACTATAGGCAGCCATTGGTTTTGATATCCTTATTTAACAAAATTATCAACGAAATTCACACAAATGGCATTAACTTTTCCAATGCAGATTTCAATTTTATCTAAGTCAAACACCCATTTTCAATTAACATGGTGCCACTCATTTAGCAAAAAAGCATTTACTTTTATTGAGTAACAAATCTTTCTACTCTAAGATTTAGATTTCGACTTAGGAACCGATAATTGAAATGAAAGATATTATGCTTAGACTCTTTTCTGAACTTAAGTGACTTCGCTGTGATTTCATTGTATTTGTATTCATTATATATCCCATCCTTTTCTTCATATGCTAGTAGCAATCCTACACGATTCAAACGAAATCCGATTTAAATCAACATGCGCTGAAAGATCAAAATTTAAATTATTCACACAAGGCAATAACACTTATCGTTATTGTTAATGGTTGACTTTACTTCTTTTGATCTTAGAAGATGCATTCATTAGGTATTCCCTACAATTGTATTAACGTATGCATAAATAATATTTGCGCTTTATTTACTAATAATTAATTAGTGGATCGCTTGGCTAAGCTTTCCAGTATAAAATATCTATAGCACACCCTCGTTCAGTCCCAAAATATTCGACTATCTTAATTTAGCTTAATCTCGGATGATCTTAAGCAAAATTCACTCGAAGAGAATGATAACGCAATGTGAATGAAGTCCTCAGTCTAAGCGTGTCACCGTTTAACACATAAACGAAACCACCACCCACACCCAACATTGCGCTACGCCCGCAATTAAAACCAAAAGTAACGCCTATAAAGTACCTCGTTACAATTCTGCTGCGTCTTGCTATTTTTTCCCCCTTGTTTGTGATGCCCCCAACACTTTAACACGCATCGACTGTGAAAGGTCGCTGGGTAACACGAATTTCAAAACACAGCTACTTCACCTAAAAGCAAAGAAAGAAATAAAAAATAAACGAAAAAAAAAACAGGAATAATATTTGACACGCGTGCGAATATTTTGCGAAGGGTGCGAATTTTGTCACTCTGTTTACAAGCGAGCTACCGACACTGAGACTAGCAACGACAGCAGCGAGGACAACGTCAACGTCAACGAGTGTACGACAGCAAAAAGGCAATGAATACATTCCGGTTGAAGCCCAAACCCAAACCCATACCGAGTCTCAGTCTCAGGCTCCGGACCATGCAAACCCAAGCCAGTTCGTGGAAGAAAAGGTATTTTTGTAGCGCATTCAACACACTCGACAACGACAAGTCTATGTGAGTGTCATCAAGTACGGCAAACAACACAGTCGGACGGACGGACACATAAACGTACATACAAACGGACGGATGGACAAACGGTTTGGGGCAGCAGGTCTGTCGACTGCGTGCTTCGTTGCCATGTGTTTGTATAATTATTATATTCGAACCTCTCTCTAGGAGAGATGCTTGCCATACGGCACAACTGTCGCTGGCAATTCGTTGAAATTCATTTGGATTTCATATGCAATGTGGTGCGGCGGCGGATGTCACACGGACCTGAACGTGCACAATGTAAGTATCTACATCTGTATGTACGTAAACTTGTATCTCCATGCATTTCAAGAACTTATCTGATTTTAATTGCTTCGAACATACGCGGAGAGATGGCTAGACGAGCGTGTAGAGGTATTACTCAGTGAATCTGAGTATCTCCGTTTGCCATCCATCTGTTCGTCATCCTCCTTTCCAACTGTCAACAGTACTTCACATTCGTTTTGTGTTTCCGTTAGACAATGGACAATTCTACGCATTACACAATTAAAGTTCTACATAACTGACACTCATCGTTTTGTTCGTCAGTCGGTCAGTGCGTCTGTTGCATTTTTAACGTGCGTTGTCAGTATGCCCGTGTACACCTAACTGGGAAACTATACACTCATTCTAGTTCTCCTCCTCTTCTCTCTGGGTATGCTTTTATCATTTGCTTGTCTTTTTATGACGTTCGTACTTTGATGTTAATTACCCTGTAACATCGTCGCGCTTTTATAAATAGCGCAACGCACAACACTGTTCTGTGGACACCCTACCAACACTGCCACTGCCTTCGCCAGAGCCACTGCTAGAGATTCTGTCATTGCCTTCGTAAACAAAGCACACAACGTAAAACGAAAGCAGACACATAGGCAGCGGCTGAGAGAACGAAGGCGGCAGAGACACTCGCTGTGAGACAGCGAGATTATCTCCAAGGACCTATAAATCCAGTAATTAAAGTCAAAGTCAAAAGACGTTTCATTCTTATCAGCTTTGTAGCTTGCTTCTGGCATAGCTCGTGTGTGCGCGCATACATTCACACCCACACCCAAGCCCACTCTCACATACTGCATACCCAACATACACTGACTGCTAAACGTACGTTCCCCTGTTAGCATTTTTAGTTGACTTTATTTTCGCTACTTGTTTTTGCCTTTGCTATTGTTGTTGTTGCTGGCTGTCTGGCATATAGTTTCACTTTGCTTGCATTGCCTCTTAGATGCCAACACAACAGCACCTACATAAGTTCATGTAAAATCCTCGCTTTAAGGCACACAACTTTTTTCCCAAAAAGAAAATCTCACTTTCGCACAAATAATGCCATTCTCCCCGAATTCATTATGTATGTATGTGCATATGTACATATATGCACATGCATATTTAGTTCGGTGGCTCCCTGTAAAAGTATTTATTAGTAGCGACTTTGTGTATTTATTCTTATTGCGAAAGTTTTTACACATTAGGTTAGGCCGGACTCCCGCTTAGATGCTAGATGACATTACAATCAACCTGATATACTCATTAGGAT